>JAKSZT010054380.1:7935586-8010524 GCA_026826555.1 Tolypeutes matacus
CTCGAAAATAAAAGGACAAACAACCCATATAAAAAATGGGCAAGTGACCTGAAAAGACACTTCTCCAAGGAAGAAATACAAATGGCTAAAAAGCACATGAAAAAATGCTCAACATCACTTGCTATCAGGGAAATGCAAATCAAAACTACAATGAGATACCATCTTACACCCATCAGAATGGCAGCTATTAAAAAAACAGGAGACACTAAATGTTGGAGAGGATGTGGAGGAATAGGAACCCTCATCCACTGCTGGTGGGACTGCGGTATGGTCCAGCCACTGTGGAGGACAGTTTGGCGGTTCCTCAGAAAACTAGCAATAGATCTTCCATATGATCCAGCAATTCCACTGCTGGGTATATACCCAGAAGAACTGAAAACAAAAATACAAACAGATATATGCACACCAATGTTCATAGCGGCATTGTTCACCATTGCCAAAAGTTGGAATCAGCCCCGGTGCCCATCAACAGACAAATGGATAAGCAAAATGTGGCACATACATACAATGGAATATTACTCAGTGGTAAGAAGGAAAAAAGTGCTAACACATGGAATAACATGGATGAATCTTGAAGACCTTATGTTGAGTGAAGCAAGCCAGGCACTGAAGGATGAACAGTATATGACCTCACTGATCTGAACTGAGGAAAGTGAGCAGTCTCTGAGAACCATTGTCTGAAAGATAGGTTAACAAAGGAGAGTAAGAGAAGAGCAGGCTCTGAGCCATCTCCCATATGGACATAATCTATGGTAAAGGGATAGAGTGTGGTTGCATGTTGGGGGATGGTGCAGATGAGTGGTGGTGTTCCTGGGTTTGGTGGTACAGCACTGGGGGGTGGGTGGATTAGGAAGTGCTGGTTCAAATCCCCAGGGCATGTAACTGTGAATCTTGACATTCCATGGGTTAGGAGAGGGGGGAATCATGGGCCCTGGGGGGCCGGGGAGAAGGGAACAGTCAAGATCTAATGGGTTGTTTGGTGGTCATGGGGAAGGTTTTTCCTTACCTTTCAGTAATGGACACAGGACATGGTAAATATCATCAAAATTATTAAACTGTATCATCTAAATTGTAAACAATACTGTAAATCACTGACAATGCTTAGTTGCTATATTTTGCTATCTGCATAACAGTTAAAACAATGCTAACAACCAAAAAAAAAAAGGGAGGGGGAGTTAATATGGGGTGGGGAAGGGGGGGTGGTTTGGTATCTGGGAGTCTCCGGCACTCCGTGTATGACTTTGCTGTGACCTAAAACTTCTTTGAAAATTAAATGAAAAATTGGGAGACAATGGGGATTGAGAGGAGGAAGGTGTCATGGCACACCAGACATCCGATAACACAGTGATAAAGGGAAGGAAAAAAGGGAAAAAAGAAGAGAGAAAGGAAATAAAAATGAAGTATATATATATATTTTAAAGGCATTTCCTTTGCTTTTTTGCCCATTTTTGAATGTCCCAATCCACTAATTATATTTTATTTTGTTTTGTTCTTTGTTTGATTATTTGTTTTTTTTTCCGTCTCTCTTTTTTTTTCCCCTGAGTTTCCTTATGTTTGTTTCTTGCATGTAAGCTTATCACACTTGTTTCTTTTTCCTAGTAAGTGTATTTGATTATTTTATGGACTAAATGTTCATGGAGGATTTGAATCACAGAAGGGTTACAATGTGTACTGGGGGGGATTATTGGGGGGAGGGTGTCTGGGGGGGGTTTCGTGGGGATTGGTTCAACCGAATATACATGAAAGATATACAAAATCATTCAAAGGATCGGGGGATGGGTCATGGTCATGATGGGTGGATAATCACACAATAAATGAGGGAATCTGAATTCCTAGCCTGGAGAGCTCTGCCACAATCTCCAAGGGAGCAGCAATAGTCCTCTGAGTGTAGGGACAGTGCCTGTCAAAATAGGATGACCCACTGATTTTTTTTTTTTTTTTTTTTTATTGATGACTACCCTTGTGAGTCTTTGCTCTTGTAAATGAGACTTAGCCTGCAGTTGTGGGGTGCCTAAGGGTTGCCACCTGAGAGCCTCCTTGTTGCTCAAATGTAGCCTCTCTCTAAGCCAAACTCAGCATATGATTGCATTACCTTCCCCCCAACGTGGGACATGACTCCCGGGGATGAGCCTCCCTGGCAATGAGGGATTAATACCAAGTGCCAACTGGCAGCTTTTGCGCAGTGGCAGTATCGTAGCCAATGAGGTTTATCCGAGGCACGATTATTGCTAATTGAAAACTTTTCCCAAGTGCCAACTGGCAACACAACTGGAAAAAGACCTTGAATAAAAGGGGGAAACGGTAAAGACAAATGAGTTCAAGTGGCTAAGAGACTTCAAAGAGAGTCGGGAGGTCATCCCAGAAGTAACTCTTACGCACACCTCAGTAGGAGCTCATAGAACATCTAAGTGCCTATCACCCCACTCAGTGGGGTTCCTGAGAGCTCTCGAGACAGCCTGGTCCTATATAAGGTGGGATAGCCCCAGAGACTGATGCCTTATCAGTGGGTTCTATTTTGGAATCTGTGCTCCTGAGAGTGACAGAATTAGACTCAAATAAGTCCTCTCTGCACATGGTTCACCAGTCCCTTCTATTCAAACCTACATGTGATGCTGGAGTTTCTTAGGTATACTTCCAGAGACTGGAGCCTCCCGCCTACCTATGTGCCAGGTGTGTGTGAAATCTAGGTGGAGCTGCAACTCCTACCCTACAGCTCAATGGACTCATCCAAGTCACCTGGTGAGGAGACAACGATGGGCAATGGCCATCCCAGGGAATGGAGAGGGCCTGCATCTGCAGGCAGGATCATCCCACCCACCATATCCATGGGATATAAGCCCTCTCTCACTTGGAGTTGGAGTGGACATCACCATCCCAGTCGCCTCTGGATTGGGGGAAGAACTATGGACTAGAGTGGACTTGATGGTATTCTCTTGCTCACATATGGTGATTCTTGCAATGCAAGAAATTATAACAATGAGGTGGAGCTAGTGGCCACTTGACAGTTTTTGGGTAGGGAGGGGATGAGCAGTTGAAATACAGGGGCTTCTTTGGGAGTTGGAGGTTGTCCTGAGTACTGTTGTGGCAATGGATGCAGGCCATTTTAAATCAGCACACACCACTCATAACTGAGTGGTTGAGAGTGCGGTTTACAGTGTGAACTGTGGTCTATGGTTGGTGGCAAGGCTCCAGGATGTGTAAGTTCATTGAGGTTGGTGGGCCACACTGTGGGAGATGTTTGTGTTGGATGTGGTGGGAGGTGTGGGAGGTGGGCAACATGGGAATCCCAGTGGGTTCCGTGTAATAGTCTAGGTAATCTAAGCACCTCTTAAAATATATGTATATATATATATATATATAAATAACATTTTTGTAAGCAAATACACATATATGCATATATATTTATATATCATTTTGCAAATGTTTTTATGTAATGTGAGAATTTTGATTTTTACCCATAATAAAAAAAAAAAGAAAAAAAAAGAAGTATGAGGAAGAAAATATAGTCCAAAAATTTATGGAAAATTTGCATGCCCCAGGAATTCTTCTCTTTGAACCTCTTATTTTTAAAGAGTTCACTGTTTCTAAGGGCTAAAACCTTTCATATCCAATAGCGTTGACAGGGTATGTGGAGAAATTCTTTCTGTGTAAGCAAAGATTTATTTGTAAACAAAAATAGAAAATTAACCATTCTTTTAAAATCTCTATTTTACCAAGGACTTATCTTATTTCTTCCTTAATTTTAAATACACCAAGTTGGTGTATGAGGGAATATCATCATCTAATCTGCAGTATATCTAATTCTAAACTCTAATTGGGCACATTCTTGTTTTTCTTAATATATATTTCTTAACAGAATCTATAAACTAAAAAAAAAACATGTATGCATTTGGTCAGAATACTCAAACCACTTTCCTTCAGCATCACATCACATATGGTGGAATATTACTTACAGATCATGAAAAAATATCATCGCATTTTTCCATCAGCCAGTGACCATACTTTATGTTTAAAACACACTTCAATACCCTTCCTTCAACATGACTCGATAGTTGGTCGTATATGGTGTGTCTGTTTTGAAGACTTTTGTGTTTAATTTTTTCCACATAATCCTGAGTTGGCTAGTGGATTTTTTTTCTTTCAGTTATAATTTTCAGACAGCACAGAACCGCACTGCAAAAGAGAATTAGAGCTTGGTTTCTTTCTTCCAGGATTCCATTGTTCTCCACTTTCTTTTCTATTTTTAGCAGTTCCTTCTATCCTGCTGCTGTATTTTCCAAACAGCCCATTCTGCATGCCCCCATGCTCCAAATAATTAGTCTGCTGAATTGATAATGCCACACCCAACAAAGGTCCCTGATTTGGAGGAGCCAAAAAAAGACAAGTCAGACCAGTTGCTAGAAACAGCCTCTTGAACTTTTATCATAGGTCAGCAATGGTAGGATGACCATGATTGTAGTGTGCAAAGCTCCACCCCTGGGAGACCTTTAGGAATCCAGTGCAAAAGGTCGATTTCATGGTACTTGGAAAGGTTATCAATTGCCCTAATCAGGGATGTATCTCGTGTCTGGTGAATTTTGATAATATAGGCTCTTCATTAAGATGACAATACTTTCCCATTCTAGTCTAATTTCTTCCTCTGCCCTTGGATTCCATTGCTCTGAGGATCACTGTTTGGAAATACAATGGATTTCCTAGTGATTTTGTTATGTGTGGTACTTTAGGCCAATGAGGTGTATGCAATTTCCAAAGAGGACATTTTTATCTCAGAAAGAATGAATGCCTCAATGGAAATTGCACGATAAAACAAAAGTTTATTTCACTCCTAGACATTATAATGTCCAAGTATTTTCTGGGGAATATAATTATTAGAAGTTTATTATAATTTATTTCCCTAACATCAGAATAATTATTTTCCTTTACATATGTTTTGCCAGATTGTCTCTTTTTTATCATTGATTCTATCAAATCTAACCTAATCTACACTCCCTTTTAATTCAATCAAATAGCTATTTCAGTTCATTATTTTAAATAAAGTCCTTTTCAACAGCTTTAAAAAAGCCATTTATTCTTCACTTTGTATACATGATGTAGTGTGGGATCACATATCAAGAAAACTGATAGTTAAACAAAAAAATGTGTTCAAGGACTGTCAGCAAACACCTATGCATGTCAGTGTCAAGAAATGTATTGAGAGGTGAATATTTCTATTTCATTCTTCTTTTTTTACTTTATTTATTATAATTAATATACAGCTATTGAAAAGTTTAATCGTGATAGAAGAGATGAATGCATACCTTTGTGAATATACCAAGGACCAGGGAATGTACACATTGGATAAAAAGGATATTGTTTTAACATGTCTCAATAAAACAGATTTGTTTTAAAAATCGTGGCAATATCAAGAATTGTAGACCCAATTTGAGCTATGGACAATAGTTATTAGTCTTCTTTCAAACATGCTCTGCCAATATTTAAATGTGAATCACAATTCAAGTTTCTGCTGGAGTTATATGTATGGGACCACTGTATGGTGTTATGCCCCTTTATTTTCTAAAGTTACGATTTCTGCTCTAGACTTCAAGTTTATGTCTGTACATTTATCATTGATATACATCATTAAAATATATATTAAGAGAAATAGGGTGGTGAGAATCACATATGAAGGTTTGGAATTACCTATTTCTCCAAACTGTTCTGCATCTTGTTTTTCTTCATTGTGGGGAGGTAAATTCACAGGTGCATATAGTGGAGGGTGGTACACCTTGCCTGATGGAATATGTCCTTGAATTTTATAATCAATTGTTCCCCCCATGATAACTTGTGAACAGTTGAGTCTCTCTTTGTCAACTTGTGGTCCCCAGCAGGGCCTTTTTCTCTTCTGGGTGATGGCAGGGACTTTCTCAAGCCATTGGAGAAATTTGAAGGTTGGGAGGATTTTATCTCTGAGCCCTTGTGTTTTCATTTTTGTGTATGTGGTTTCTGTTTCTTTGTAAGAATGAGTTTGATTTTATTTACAATACTTTCTAAAAAATTACAATAAGTCATAGGAGCAGTTATTTATATATGGACACCTGCATCACAATTTCTCTGCCATCAAGAACAGCCAAATGATGTCCAGACAGTCAGGAATGATTTCATTGAAACAAAACCCAGATCTATAAACATTCAGAAAACTATCGTGAAGTCATGTAAAAGATCTCCTCTGAATTATTGATTTAAAATTGTGCTTATTCAAAAATGGAAGAATCACAGAGAAACATTTATCATACCTCCCATTATTATTCTCCAAGTTAGAGTAGTTTAATATTATTTCAATAAGTATTAGGAAGAAAATCTAGTCAAAAGTTTATGTAAAATTTGCATACCTCACAAACTCTTCTCTTTGAAGCCTCTTATTTTTAAAGAATTTACAGTTTCTAAGGGTTAAACCCTTTCATTTCCAATTAGCGTTGACAGGGTATGGGGAAAAATTCTTTCTGTCTAAGAAAAGATTTATTTGTCGACCAAAATAGATAATTAAACATTCTTTTAAAATCTGTATTTTACTGAGACAAATTATTTTCTGTAATTTTAAATAATCCAAATTGGTATATGAGGGTATATCGTCGTGCTAAGCTGCAGTATATCTAATTTTCACCTCCAATTGACCACATTCCTGTTTTTCATAATTTATAGTTCTTAACAGAAACTGTGAAAAAAAAAAAAAAACATTTAGGCAATCGGTCAAAATACTCAAACCTCTTTGCTCCAGCATCGCACCACGTGTGGTGGAATATTTCTTACAGATCATGATAAAATATCATGACATTGTATACATCAACCAGTGACCATACTTTGTGTTTGAAACACACTTTCATACCCTGCCTTCACCATGTCTCGATAGTTGGGTGTATATTTTGTGTCTGTATTGAAGACTCCTGTGTTTTAAATTTTTCCACATAGTTGTGAGTTTTCTAGTGGATTTTTTCTTTCACTTCTAATTTTCAATCAACAGTAAACTGTACTGCAAAACAGAATTACAGCTTGGTTTCTTTCTTCCAGGATTCCATTGTTCACATCTTTCTCTTCTATTTTTAGCAGTGCCTTCTCTCCTTCTGCTGCCTTTTTCTAACAGCCCATTTTCCATGACCCCAACCTCCAAATAATTAGTCTGCAGAATTGTATGTGCCACACCCAAATAAGGACCCTGCTTTGGAGGAGCAGAAAGAAGACAAACCAGACCATTTGCTAGGAACCAGCTCGTGGCCATTTATCCTGAGTCACCATTGGCAGAATGACAATGATCTTAGTTTGTAGGTTCCACCCCTGGGAACTCTTTTGGAATCCATTGCAAAATTTCGATTTCCTGTTACTTGAAAATTTATCCATTGCCCTAAGGTGGAACCTATCTGGGGTCTGGTGAGTTTTGATAATGTTGACTCTTCATTGTGATGGCACTACTTTTTAAATTATAATTTCTTTCTCTGCCCTTGGACTCCATTGCTCTGAGGATCCCTGGTGGGAAATACTATGGTTGTCCTGGTGATCTTGTTATGTGAGGTAATTTAGGCCAATGAGATCTGGGCAAATTCCAAAGTGGACTTTTTTACTCAGAAACAATGAATGCCTCATTGGAAATTACATGATTAAACAAAAATTTATTTCATTCCTAGAGATTAAAATGTCCAAGTATTCTAAGGGGAACCAAATAATTAGAATATCATTATACTTTATTTTCATTACCTCAGACTAATTACTCTCCTTTCTAAGTGTTGTGCCATACTACCCCTTACTTATCAGAGATTATATTAAATCAAACTTACCCTTATATTTCCTTTTAAAATTTTCATTCTCTTTGAATCTAATTACATCTCAGCTCATAATTTTAAAATAAAGACCTTTTCAACAGCTTTAAAGAAGCCATTCATTGTTCATTTTGTCCCCATGATGTTGTATGAGATCACATATCAATAAAACTGATAGATAAACAAAATAATTTAATCAAGGACAGCCAGCAAAACACCTATGCATGTCACTGTCAACAAATGGATTGAAAGGTGAATAATTTCTAATTTATTCTTATGGTTTTTCTTTATTTATTATAATTATCACACAGCCATAGTAATGGATTAATAATTATTGAAGGGATGAACACACACCTCTGTGAATATATCAAGGAACAGGGAATATAAACATTGATGAATAGGATGTTGGTTTAATGTGTCTCAATAAAATGGATTTGTTTTAAAAATCGTGGGGATGTCAAGAATTTTACACCCAATTTGATCCATGGATAATAGTTAATAGTCTTCTTTGAAAGATGAACTGGCCAATTTTTAAAAAGGAATCACATTTCAAGGTTCTGCTGGAGATGTGTGTATGGGACCACTGTAAGGTGTTATGCCCCTTTCATTTCTAAGGTTGTGATTTCTGCTCTAGAATTCTAGTTTATGTATGTTCATGTGTGATTGATATGCATCACTAAAGATATATATTAAGAGAAAGAGGGTGGTGAGAGACAATTATGAAGCTTTGGAATTACCTATTTCTCTAAAGTGGTCTTCCTTTTGTTTTTCTTCATTTTTGGAGGCTAAAATCACACACGCATAGAATGCAGGGTGGTACACACTGCCTGACGAATTACGCTCTTGACTTTAATGAACCATTCTTCTCCCCCATGATATCTTGTAAACAGATTAGTCACTCTTTGTCACCTTCTGGACCCTACCAGTGCCTTTTTCTCTTCTGGGTGTTGGCAGGGACTTCAACAATCCATAGGAGAAATTGAGAGATTAAGAGCTGTTTGTACTCTGAGTTCTTGTGTTTTCATTTGTGTATATGTGGATTCTTTTTCTTTGTAAGAATGAATTTGATTTTATTTTCAATACTTTCTAAAAAATTACAATAAGTCATAAGAGCAGTTATTTATATACAGACAGTTGCATCACAATTTCTCTGCACTTGACAACAGCCCGAATGATGTCCAGAAAATCAGGAATGATTTCAATGTAACCAAGCCCAGGCTTCTGAACATTCAGAAAACTATCGTGGTCATGTAAAAAGATCTCCTCTGAATTATTGATTTAAAATTGTAATTTTTTAAAAAAAGGAGGAACCACTTAGAAGCATTTCTTGTCCTCCCATTATTATTCTCCAAGTTAGAGGAGCTTAATTTTATTTCAATAACTATTAGAAAGAAAATCGAGTCCAAAAATTTATGTAAGTTTTTCATAACACATGAACTTTCTCTTTGAAGTCTCTTATTTTTAAAAAGTTTACTGTTTTTAAGGGATTAAATGTTTCTTTTTCAATTATTATTGACAGGGTATGTGCAAAATTTCTTTCTGTCTAAGTAAAGATTTAATGGTACAACAAAATAAATGATTAACCATTCTTTTAAAATCTGCATTTTACTGAGGACTTATCATTTTTATTCCTTAATTTTAAATATACCATATTGGTGTATGTGGGAATATCATCATCCTAATGTGCATTATATCTAATTTTCACCTACAATTTGCCACCTTCTTGTTTTTCTTAATAGATATTTCATAATAGAATATGAAACAAACAAACAAAAAAAAAACCCACAATTATGCAGTCAGTCAGGATACTCAAACCATTTTGCTCCCTTATCACACCACTGGTGGTTGAAGATTTCTTACAGATCATGATAAAATATCATGGCATTGTTTAGGCCAGCCAGTGATCATACTTTATTTTTAAAACACCCTTTCATTCTCTGCCTTCAACATGTCTCTGTAGTTGGTTGTATATGGTGTGTTTGTATTGAAGACTCTTTTGTTTTAAAATTTTCCACATACTCCTGAGTTGGTTAGTGGCTTTTATCTTTCTCTTCTAATTTTCAACAAGCACCCCACCACACTGCAAAAGAGAATTACAGCTTGGTTTCTTTCTCCCAGGATTCCATGTTCCTCTTCTTTCTTTTCCATTTTTAGCAGTGCCTTCTCTCCTCCTGCTGTCTTTTCCAACCAGCCCATTCTCCATGCCTCCAAGCTACAAATAATTAGTCTGCAGAATTATTTGTGCCCCAACCAACTAAGATCCCTGCTTTGGAGGAGCAGAAAGGAGACAAGCAGGCCAGTTGCTAGAAACCACTTCATGGCCATTTATCCTGGGTTATCAATGGCAGGATGACCATGATTTTAGTGTGTCAGCCTCCACCCCTGGGAACAGTTTCAGAATCCAGAGCAAAAGGCGATTTCATGGTACTTGGCAAGGTTATCCATTGCCCTAATCGTGGAGGTATCTGGTGTCTGGTGAATTTTGATAATGTTGACTATTCATTGAGATGACAATACTTCTTAATTCTATTCTAATTTCTTCCTCTGCTCTTGGATTCCATTGCTCTGAGGATTGCTGGTCAGAAAACTATGGCTTTCCTAGTGATTTTGTTATGTGTGTTAATTTAGGCCAACGAGTTGTGTGCAATTTACAAAGAGGACATTTTTATCTCATAAAGAATGAATGCCTCATTGGAAATTACATGATGAACCAAAAATTTATTTCATTCCTAGAGATTGAAATGTCCAAGTATTCTAAGGGGAATACAATAATTAGAATTTTTTTTATAATTTATTATTATTATATCACACTAATTATTTTCCTTTGTAAGTATATCTGACATACTACCCATTTCTTACCATTAATTATATTAAATCTAACTTAACCTTGCACTCCCTTTTAAAATTTACATCGTCTTTCAATCAAATATACATCTCAGTTCATAGTTTTAAAATAAAGACCTTTCAACAGCTTTAAAAAAGCCACTCATTGTTCACTCTGTCCACATGATGTAGGATGGGATCACATATCAATAAAACTGATCAACAACCACAAACATTTTTATCAAGGACAGCCAGAAAAACCGTTATGCATATCAGAGTCAACAAATGGATTGAGAGGTGAATAATTTCTTATTTATTATCCTGGTTTTCCTTTATTTATTATAATTTTAGAGCTATTGGAATGGTTTAATAATGATTGAAGAGATATACACAAACTTTTGTGAATAAACCAAGAACTAGGGAATTTACACATTGGACAAACAGGATATTGGTATAATATGTCTCAATAATACAGGTTTGTTTTCAAAATCTTGGGGATGTCAGGATTGTACTCACAAGTTGAGCCATGGGTAATAGTTATTAGTCTTGTTTATAAGATGCTATGGCCAATTTTTAGAAATGAATCACATTTCAAGTTTCTGCTGGTGATGTGTGTAAGGGACCACTGTAAGGTGTTATGCCCCTTTATTTTCTAAGTTCTTGTTTTCTGCTCTAGAATTTTAGTTTATGTATGTTCATTTATGATTGATATGCATCACTAAAAATATATAGTAAGAGAAAGAGGGTGGTGAGAGATAAATATGAAGCTTTGCAATGACCTATTTCTGTGAAATGGTCTTCCTTTTGTCTTTCTTCATTGTTGGAGGCTAAAATCTCACGTGCATAGAATGGAGACCGGTATACAGTGGTTGATGAATTAGGCCCTTGACATTTATGAACCATTCTTCTCCCCCAGGATACCTTGTAAACAGTTGAGTCACTCTTTGTCTCCATGTGGACCCAGAAGTCACTTTTTCTCTTCTGGGGATTTGCAAGGTCCTTCTTAAGCCATAGGAAAAATTTTGAGTTTGGGAGCTAATTGTTCTCTGAATTCCTGGATTTTCATTTGTGTATATGAGGATTCTGTTTCTTTGTAAGAATGAGTTTGATTTTATTTCCAATATTTTCTAAAAAATTGCAATATGTCATTAGAGAAGCTATTTATAGATGGATAACTGCATCACAATCTCTCTGCACTTGAGCTCAGCCCAATGATGTCCAGAAAATCAGAAATGGTTTCCTTGAAACAAAATCTGGTGCCTTTGTAACATTCATTAAACAATCATGAAATCATGTAACAAGATCTCCTCTCAATTATCGATTTAAAATTGTGATTATTAATAAATGGAGGAATCACTGAGAAGCATTTCTTACCCTTACATTATTATTCACAATGTTAGAGTACTTTAATATTATTTCAATAACGATTAGTAAGAAAATCTATCCCAAAAATTTATGTAAAATAAGCATGCCACACGAACTCTTCTCGTTGAATACTCTTATTTTTAAAGAATTTACCATTTATAAGGGCTAAAAGATTTCATTTACAATTAGCATTGACAGGGTATGTGGAAAAATTCTTTCTCTCTAAATAAAGATTTATTTGTAGACAAAAATAGATAATTAACCATTGTTTCAAAATCTGTATTTTACTGAGAACTTGATTTTTTTTTCTTAATTTTAAACTCACCAAATTAGTGTATGAGAAAATATCGTCATCCTAATCGAATTACATCTAATTTTCACCTCCAATTGGCCACATTCTTGTTTTTCTTAATATGTATTTCTTAACAGAATTTGTAAACTAAAATATATATATATATATTTATGCAGTCGGTCAGAATATGAAAACAAATTTCCTCCCACCTTACACCACATGTAATGGAATATTTCTTACAGATCATGATAAAATATCATGGCATTGTTTCCACAAGCCAGTGACCATACTTTATGATTAAAACACACTTTCATAGCATGCCTTCAATATGTCTCAATAATTGGTTGTAAATGGTGTGTCTGTCTTGAAGACTCTTGTGTTTTAAATATTTCCACATAGTCCTGAGTTGGCTGGTGGATTTTTTCTGTCTCTTCTAATGTTCAACCACCACATCAATGCACTGCAAAAGAGAATTAGAGCTTGATTTGTTTCTTCCTGTATTCCATTGAACTCCTCTTTCTTTTCTATTTTTTTCAGTGTCTCCTCTCCTTCTGCTGTTTTTTCCAAACAGCCCACTCTCCATGCCTACAAGCTCCAAATAATTAGTCTGCAAAATTGTTTGTGGCATGCCAAACTAAGTTCCCTGATTTGGAGGAGCAGAAAGAAAACAAGATAGAAATCGCCTCGTGGCCATTTATCCTGGGTCAGCAATAACAGGATGACCATGATTTTAGTGTGTTAGGCTCCACCCCAAGGAACCCTTTTGGTATCCAGTGCAAAAGTTCCATTTTATGGTACTTGGAAAGGTTATCAATTGCCCTAATTGGGATGAAACAAGTGTCTTGTGAATTATGAAAATGTTGGCTCTTCTTTGAGATGACAATATTTTTCATTCTATTCTAATTTCTCCCTCTGCGTTTGGATGCCATTGCTCTGAGGATCGCTTGTTGGAAATACTATGGTTTTCCTAGTGATCTTGTTATGTGTGGTAATTTACGCCTATGAAGTGTGTGCAATTTCCAAAAAGACATTTTTTTCTCTTAAAGAATGAATGCCTCAATGGAAATTGCATGATACCACAAAAATTTATTTCATTCCTAGAGATTATAATGTCCAAGTATTTGGGGGGGAATATAATTATTAGAATTTTGTTATAATTTATTTCCCTAATATGAGACTAATTATTTTCCTTTACATGTGTTTGTGCCGTATTATCTCCTTATCATTGATTATATTAAATCTAACCTAATCTACAATCCCTTTTAAAATTAACATTCTCTTTCAATCTAATTATCTTTTCAGTTCATAATTTTAAAATAAACACCTTTACAACAACCTTAAAAAAGCCATTTATGGATAACTTTGTACACATGATGTATTATGGGATTACATATCAATAAAACTGATAAATAACCAAAAAATTGTGTTCAAGGGCAGCCAGCAAATCACCTATGCATGTCAGGGTCAGGAAATTGATTGAGAAGTGAATGATTTCTAATTAATTCTTTTGGATTTACTTTATTTATTAAAATTATTATACATCAATTGAAAAAGGTTTAATAATGATTGAAGAGATGAATGCACACCTCAGTGAATATACCAAGGACCAGGGAATGAACACATTGATTAAATAGGATATTGGTTTAATATGTCTCAATAAATCAGATTTGGTTTAAAAATCATGGGGTTGTCAGGAATTGTACACCCAAGCTGAGCCATGGATAATAGTTAATAGTCGTGTTTCAAAGATGATCTAGCCATTTTAAAAAAATGAATCAGAATTCAAACTTCTACTGGAGATGTGTGTATGCAACCACTTTAAGATGTTATGCCCCTTTATTTTGTAAGGTTGTGATTTCTGCTCTAGTCTTCAAGTTTATGTATATTCATGTATGATTGATATTCTTCACTAGAAATAGTTATTAAGAGAAAGAGAGTTGTGAGAGACAAATATGAATCTTTGGAATTACATATTTCTCCAAAGTGGAATTCCTTTTGTTTTTCTTCATTGTTGGAATTAAAAATCATGGGTGCATAGAATAGAGGGTGGTACACAATCCTTGATGAATTAGTTCCTTTAATTTTATGAACCATTTTTGCAACCATGATAACTTATGAACCGTTGAATCTCTCTTTGTCAACTTGTGGACCCTACTAGTGCCTTTTTCTCTTCTGACTGTTGGCAGGGTCTTTCACAAGCCATAGGAGTTCTTTGGAGTTTGGGAGCTGTTTGTACTCTGAATTCTTGTGTTTTCATTTATGCATATGTGGATTCTGTATCTTTTAAAAATGAGTTTGATTTTATTTCCATTACATTCTAAAAAATTACAATAAGCCATAGGAGCAGTTATTTATATATGGACAACTGCATCACAATCTCTCTGCACTCGACAACAGCCCAATGGTGTCCAGAAAATCAGGAATGATTTCAATGAAAAGAACCCAAACTTCTAAACATTCATAAAACTATCGTGAAGTCATGTAAAAAGATCTCTGAATTATAGATTTAAAATTGTGATTATTCAAAAATGGAGGAATCACTGAGAAGCATTTCTTGTCCTCCCATTATTATTCTCCAAGTTGAGTAGCTTAATATTATTTCAATAACTATTAGGAAGAAAATCTAGTCAAAAATTAATTTAAGTTTTACAAACCACATGAAATCTTCTCTTCGAGAACTCTTATTTTTAAAGAGTTTACTGTTACTAAGGGCTAAAATGTTTCATTTCCAATTATTATTGACAGGGTATGTGGAAAAATTCTTTCTGTCTAAGTAAAGATTTAATGGTAGACCAAAATAGATGACTAACCATTCTTTTAAAATCTGTATTTTACCTAGGACTTACCATTTTTTCCCTTAATTTTAAATACACCATATTGGTGTATGTGCGAATATCATGGTTCTAATCTGCATTATGTCTACTTTTCACCTACAATTGGCCACATTCTTGTTTTTCTTAATATATATTTCTTAACAGAATCTGTAAACTAAAAAAAACATTTATGCAGTCTATGAGAATACTCAAACCTCTTTTCTCCCTCATCACACCACATGTGGTAGAATATTTTTTACACATCATGATAAAATATCATGGCATTGTTTCCAACAGCCAGTGACCATACTTTATGTTTAAAACACACTTTCATACCCTGCCTTCAACATGTCTTGATAGTTGGTTATATATGGTGTATCTGTATTGATGACTCTTGTGTCTTAAATTTTTCCTCATAATCCTGAGTTGGCTGGTGGATTTTTGCTTTCTCTTCTAATTTTCAAACAGCACCCCACTGTGCTGCAAAAGAGAATTAGAGCTTGGCTTGTTTCTTCCAGGATTCTATTGTTCTCCTCTTTCTTTTCTACTTTTAGCAGTGCCTTCTCTCCTGCTACTCTCTTATCCAAACAGATATTTCTCCATGCCACAATGCTCCAAATAATTAATCTGCAAAATTGTTTGTGGAACACCAAACTAAGGTCCCTGCTTTCAATGAGCAGATAGAAGACAAGCCAGACATGCTGCTAGTAACCACCTAATGGCCATTTATCCTGGGTCAGCAATGGCAGGATGAAAATGACTTTAGTGTACCAGGCTCCACCCCGGGGGAATCTTTTCAGAATCCAGTGCAAAAGTTCCATTTCATTATACTTGGAAAGTTTATCCATTACCCTAATCGGGGATGTAGCTGGTGTCTGGTGAATTTTGCAAAGTTGGCTTTTCATTGAAATGACAATACTTTCTCATTCTATTCAATTTTCCTCCTCTGCCCTTAGATTCCATTGCTCTGAGCATCACTGGTTGCAAAAACTATGGTTTTCCTAGTGATCTTGTTATGTGTGGTAATTTAGGCCAATGAGGCTTGTGCAATTTCTAAAGAGGACATATTTATCTCAGGAAGAATGAATGCCTCAATGGAAATTGCACAGTACAACAAAAATTTATTTCACTCCTAGAGATTATAATGTCACAGTATTTTGGAGGGAATGTAATTATTAGAAATTTGTTATAATTTATATCCCTAACATCAGACTGCTTATTTTCCTTTACTTGTGTTTGTGCCATATTATCTCTTTCTTATCTTTGTTTATATTAAATCTAAACTAATCTAACTCCCTTTTAAAATTAACATTCTCTTTCAATCTAATATCCATTTCATATCATAATTTTAAAGTAAAGACCTTTTCAAAAGCGTTTAAAATCCATTCATTGTTCTCTTTGTACACATGATGTAGCCTGGGATCACATATCATTAGAACTGATAGATAAACAACAAAAAAAAAATTGTTCAAGAACTGCCAGAAAAACACCTATGCATGTCAGTGTCAACAAATGGATTGAGAGGTGAATAATTTCTAATTCATTCTGCTCCTATTACTTTATTTATTATAATTATTATACAGCCATTGAAAAGGTTTAATAACTATTGAAGAGATGAATGCACACCTCACTGAATATACCAAGGACTAGGGAATGAACACATTGGATAAATAAGATATTGGTTTAATATGTCTCAATAAAACTGATTTGTTTTAAAAATCGTGAAGATGTCAGGAATTGTACACCCAAGTTGAGCCATGTATAATAGTTATTAGTCGTGTTTCAAAGATGAACTGGACATTTAAAAAAAATGAATCACAATTCAAGGTCATGCTGGATATGTGTGTATGCAACCAGTGTAAAGAGTTATGCCCCTTTATTTTCTAAGGTTGTGGTTTCTGCTCTAGACTTCAAGTTTATATATGTTCATGTATGATTGATGTGCATCACTAAAAATATAGATTTAGAGAAAGAGGGTGGTGAGAGACAAATATGAAGCTTTGGAATTACCTATTTCTCCAAAGTGGATTTTCTTTTGTTTTTCTTCATTGTTGGAGGCCAAAATCATGGGTGCACAGATTGGAGGGCAGTACACAATCCTTGATACATTAGGTCCGTTAATTTTAGGAACCATTCTTCACCACCATGATAACTTATGAACAGTTGAATCTCTCTTTGTTAACTTGTGGACCCTACTGGTGCCTTTTTCTCTTCTGGGTGTTGGCAGGGTCTTTCACAAGCCATATGAGTTCTTTGGAGGTTCAGAGGTTTTGTACTCTGAGTTCTTGTGTTTTCATTCGTGTATACATGGATTATGTTGCTTTGTAAAAAGGAGTTTGATTTTATTTCCAATACTTTCTTAAAAAGTACAATAAGTAATAAAAGTAGTTATTTATATATGGACAGCTGCATCACAATCTCTCTGCACTCAACAACAGCCCAAAGATGCCCAGAAAATCAGGAGTGATTTCAATGAAACAAAACCTAAGCTTCCAAACATTCAGAAAACTATCGCAAAGTCATGTAAAATGATCTCCTCTGAATTATATTTTAGAAATTGTGATTATTCAAAAATGGAGGAAATACTGAGAAGCATTCCTTGTCCTCCCATTATTCTTCTTCTAGTTAGAGAGCTTAATATTATTTCAATAACTATTAGGAAGAAAATCTAGTCCAAAATTTATGTAAGTTTTGCATACCACATGAACTCTTCTCTTTCAAACCTTTTTTTTTTTTTTTAAGAGTTTACTGTTTCTAAGGGCTAAAACCTTTCATTTCCAATTATTATTGACAGGGTATGTGGAAAAATTCTTTCTGTCTAAGTAAAGATTTAATGGTAGACCAAAATAAATAAATAGCCATTCATTTAAATTCTGTATTTTACCAAAGTCTTATAATTTTCTTTCCTTAATTTTAAATACACCATATTGGTGTATGTGGGAATATCATCATTCTAATCTGCATTATATATAATTTTTATCTACAATTGGCCACTTTCTTGTTTTTCTTAATAGATATTTCATAACAGAATCTCTAAACAAACAAAAAAACTTTTATGCAGTCGGTCAGAAACTCAAACTATTTTCCTCCCTCATCACACCACTTGTGGTGGAATATTTCTTACAGATCATGATAAAATATCATGACATTGTTTATACCAGCCAATGACCATACTTTCTTTTTAAAACACCCTTTCATTCCCTGCCTTCAACATGTCTCAATAGTTGGTTGTATATGGTGTGTTTGTATTGAAGATGCTTTTGTTTTAAAATTTTACACATAGTCCTCAGTTGGCTGATGGATTTTATCTTTCTCTTCTAATTTTCAACAAGCACCACACCACACTGCAAAAGAGAATTACAGCTTGCTTGCTTTCTTCCAGGATTCCATTGTTCTCTTCTTTCTTTTCTATTTTTAGCAGTGCCTTCTCTCCTCCTGCTGTCTTTTCCAACCAGCCCATTCTTCATGCCCCCAAGCTAGAAATAATTACTCTGCAGAATTGTTTGTGCTGCTACCAACTAAGGTCCCTGATTTGGAGGAGCAGAAATGAGACAAGCAAGACCAGTTGCTAGAAACCCCCTCATAGCCATTTATCCTGGGTCAGCAATGGCAGGCTGGTCATGATTTTAGAGTGTCAGCTTCCACCCCTTGGAACCCTTTCATAATCCAGTTCAAAATTCAATTTCATGGTACTAGGAAAGGTTATCCATGGCCCTAATTGGGGATGTATCAGGTGTCTGGTGAATTTTGATAATGTTGACTGTTCATTGAGATGGCACTACTTTCTCATTCTACTCTAGTTTCTGCCTCTGCCCTTCGATTCCATTACTCTGAGGAGCACTCATGGGAAATATTATAGTTCTCCTAGTTATCTTGTTATGTGTTGTGATTTAGGGCCATGAGATGTGTGCAAATTTCAAAGAGGACCTTTTTTACTGAGAAAGAATGAAAGCCCCATGGGAAATTACATGATGAAAAAAATTTATTTCATTCCTAGAGTTTAAAATGTCAAGTATTCTAAGGGGAAATCAATAATTGGAAGTTTGTTATAATTTATTTTCATTCCATCAGACTAATTATTTTCCTTTATAAGTATATCAGCCATATTACCACTTTCTTACCATTGATTATATTAAATCGAACCTAACCTTGCACTCCCTTTGAAAATTTACATAGTCTTTTTATCTAATATACATCTCTGTTCATAATTTTAATATAGAGACCTTTCAACAGCTTTAAAAGAGCCACTCAGTGTTGACTTTGTCCACATGATGTAGTATGGGATCACATATCAATAAAAATGATTGACAACAAAAAACATTTATTCAAGGACAGCCAGAGAAACACTCATGCATGTCAGTGTCAACAAATGGATTGAGGTGAATAATTTTTTATTTATTCTTCTGGTTTTTCTTTATTTATAATAATTATAGAGCTATTGGAATGGTTTAATAATGATTGAAGAGTTGAAAATACACCTCTGTTGCTATAAAAAGGACCAGGGAATGTACACATTGGATAAACAGAATATTGGTTTAATATGTCTCAATAATACACGTTTGTTTTAAAAATCATGGGAATGTCAGGAATGTACTCATAAGTTGAGCCATGGTTAATAGGTATTAGTCATGTTTCAAAGATGCTCTGACCAATTATTAAAAATGAATCACAATTTGAGTTTGTGCTGGAGATATGTGTAAGTGACCACTGAAAGGTTTTATCCCCCTTTATTTTCTAAGGTCATGATTTCAGCTGTAGACTTCTAGTTTATGTATGATCATTGATATGCATCACTAAAAATATATACTAAGACAAAGAGGGTGGTGAGAGATAAATATGAAGCTTTACAATTACCTATTTCTGTAAAATAGTTTTCCTTTTGTCTTTCTTTATTGTTGGAGGCTAAAATCACACATGAATGGAATGGAGGGCAGTACACTATGCTTGATGCATTAGGCCATTGACAGTTATGAACCATTCTTCTCCCCTGTATATCTGCAAACAGTTGAGTCACTCTTTGTCTCCATGTGGTTCCAGAATTCCCTTCGTCTCTTCTGGGTACTTGCAAGGTCCTTCATAATCCATAGGAGAAATGTCGAGTTTGGAAGCTATTTATACTTTGAGTTCCTAGGTTTTCATTAGTTTATATGTGGATTTTGTTTCTTGTAAGAATGAGTTTGAATTTATATCCAATATTCTCTAAAAAATTGCAATATGTCATAAGAGAAGCTATTTATAGATGATTAACTGCATCACAATTACTCTGCACTCAAGAACAGCCTAATGATGTCCAGAAAAGCAGGAATGGTTTCCTTGAAACAAAATCCAGACCCTATTAAACATTCACTAAACAATCATGAAATCATGGAAAAATATCTCCTCTGAATTATCAATTTAAAATTCTGATTATTAATAAATGGAGGAATCACTTAGAAGTATTTCTTATCCCTCCATTATTATTCTCCATGTTAGACTGGTTTAATATTATTTCAAAATGATTAGTAAGAAAATATATCCCAAAAATTTATGAAAGTAAGCATGCCACCAAACTCTTCTCTTTAAAATCTCTTATTTTTAAAGAGTTTGCTATTTATAAGGGCTAAAATATTTCATTAAAAATTAGCGTTGATAGGGTATGTGGAAAAATTCTTTCTCTCTAAATAAAGATTTATTTGCAGACAAAATTTAATAATTAACCATTCTTTTAAAATCTGTACTGTACCAAGAACTTGAAATTTTTTTTCTTAATTTTAAACACACCAAATTAGTGTATGAGGGAATATCGTCGTCCTAATCAGAATTACATCTAATTTTCACCTCCAATTGGCCACATTCTTGTTTTTCTTAATATGTATTTCTTAACAGAATTTGTAAACTAAAAAAAAAAGACATTTATGCAGTCAGTCAGAATACTCAAACCACTTTCCTCCAGCATCACACCACATGTGGTGGAATATTTCTTACAGATCATGATAAAATATCATGGCATTGTTTCCACCAGCCAGTGACCATACTTTATGATTAAAACACACTTTCATACCCTGCCTTCAACATGTCTCCTTAGTTGGTTGTATATCTTGTGTCTGTATTGAAAACTCTTGTGTTTTAAAAATTTCCACATACTCTTGAGTTTTCTAGTGGGTTTTTTTTTAACTTCTAATTTTCAATCAGCAGGGAACCACACTGCAAGAGAGAATTACAGCTTGGTTTCTTTCTTCCAGGATTCCATTGTTCACATCTTTCTTTTCTATTTTTAGCAATGCCTTCTATCCTTCTGCTGTCTTTCCAAACAGCCCATTCTCCATGCCCACAACCTGCAAATAATTAGTCTGCAGGATTGTTTCTGCCACACCCAACTAAGGTTCATGATTTGCAGGAACAGAAAGAAGACAAGCCAGACCAGTTGCTAGAAACCACTTCATGGCCATTTATCCTGGGTCAGCATTGGCAGGATGACCATGATTTCAGTGTGCCAGATTCCACACCTGGGAGCTCTTTTGGAATCCATTGCAAAAGTTTGATTTCATGTTACTTGAAAATTTATCCATTGCCCTAAGTTGGGACCTACCTCATGTCTGGTGACTTTTGATAATATTGACTCCTCATTTTGGTGACACTACTTTCTTTTTATTATAATTTCTTCCTCTGCCCTTGGACACCATTGCTCTGAGGATCCCTGGTGTGAAATACTATGGTTTTCCTGGTTAAATCAGAATGATACTCCCTATTCGCCTATGCAATACTACGATCAATTCCCAACAAACTAGGATTTTGTTATGTGAAGTAATTTAGGCCAATGAGATCTGTGCAAATTCCAAAGAGGACCTTTTTTACTCAGAAACAATGAAAGCCTCATTGGAAATTACATGATGAAACAAAAATTTGTTTCATTCTTAGAGATTAAAATGACCAAGGATTCTAAGGGGAACACAATAATTAGAATTTCATTATACTTTATTTCCATTACATCAGACAAATTATTATCCTTTATACATGTTTGTGGCATACTACCCCTTTCTTATCAGAGATTATATCAAATCAATCTGACCCTTACATTTCCTTTTAAAATTTACATTCTCTTTGAATCTAATATACATCTCAGTTCCTAATTTAAAATAAAGACCTTTTCAACAGCTTTAAAGAAGCCATTCATTGTTCACTTTGTCACCATGATGTAGTATGAGATCCCATATCAATAAAACTATTAGATAAACAAAAAAATTTATTCCAGGACAGCCAACAAAACACCTATGCATGTCACTGTCAACAAATGGATTGAGAGGTCAATGATTTCTAATTTATTCTGGTTTTTCTTTATTTATTATAATTATCATACAGCTAAAAAAAATGTTTAATAATTATTGAAAAGATGAATGCACACCTCTGTGAATATATCAAGGACCAGGGAATATAAACATTGATAAATAGGGTGTTGGTTTAATATGTCTCAATAAAACAGATTTGTTTTAAAAATCGTGGGGATGTCAAGAATTGTACACACAAATTGATCCATGGATAATAGTTAATAGTCTTGTTTCAAAGATGCACTGGCTTATTTTTAAAAAGGAATCACAATTCAAAGTTCTGCTGGAGAAGTGTGCATGGGACCACTGTAAGGTGTTATACCCCTTTATTTTCTATGGTTGTGATTTCTGCTCTCGACTTCAATTTTAAGTAGGTTCATGTGTGATTGATATGCATTACTAAAGATATATATTAAGAGAAAGAGGGTGGTGAAAGACAAATATGAAACTTTGGAATTACCTATTTCTTTAAAGTGATTTTCCTAAAATCACACATGCATAGAAGTGAGGGCGGTACACACTGCATGACTACTTAGGCTCTTGACTTTCATGAACCATTCTTCTCCCCCATGATATTATGTAAATGGTTGAGTCACTCTTTGTCACCTTGTGGACCCTACCAGTGCCTTTTTCTCTTCTGGGTGTTGGCAGGGACTTTAACAAACCATAAGAGAAATTTAGGGGTCAGGAGCTGTTTGTACTCTAAGATCTTGTGTTTTCATTTGTGTATATGTGGATTCTTTTCCTTTGTAAGAATGAATTTGATTTTATTTCCACTAATTTATATAAAATTACAATAAGTCATAAGAGCAGTTATTTATATATGGCCACCTGCATCACAATATCTCTGCACTCGATAACAGCCCGATGATGTCAGGAAAATCAGGAATGATTTCATTGAAACAAAACCCAGAGCTTCTAAACATTCAGAAAACTACCATGAAATTATGTAAAAATATCTCCTTCTGAATTATCAATTTAAAATTGTGATTATTCCTAAATGGAGGAATCACTGAGAGCATTTCTTGTCCTCCAATTATTTTTCTCCAAGTAAGAGTAGTTTAATATTATTTCAATAAGAATGAGGAAGAAAATCCATTCCAAAAATGTATGGAAAATTTGCATGCCACCGGGACTCTTCTCTTTGAAGCCTCTTATTTTTAAAGAGTTTACTGTTTCTAAGGGCTTAAATCTTTCATTTCCTATTAGCATTGAGAAGGTATGTGGAAAAATACTTTCTGTGTAAGTAAAGATTTATTTGTTGACAAAAATAGAAAAATTAACCATTCTTTTAAAAATCTCTATTTTACTGAGGACTTCTTTTTTTCTTAATTTTAAATATGGCAAATTGGTGTATGAGGGAATATCATCATCATAATCTGCATTATATCTAATCTTAAACTCCAATTGGCCACATTCTGTTTTTCTTAATATATATTTCTTAACAGAGTGCATAAACTAAAAAAAAAAACATGTATGCATTCAGTCAAAATACTCAAACCACTCTCCATCACCATCAAACCACATGTGGTGGAATATTTCTTACAGGTCATGATAAACTATCATGGCATTATTTCCACCAGCTAGTGACCATACTTTATGTTTAAAACACACTTTCATACCCTACCTTCAACATGACTTGATAGTTAGTTGTATATGGTGTGTCTTTATTGAAGACTCTTGTGTTTTAATTTTTTCCACAGTCCTGAGTTGGGTAGTGGATTTTTTCTTTCAGTTCTAATTTTTAACCAGCACAGAACTGCACTGTAAAGAAGAATTAGAGCTTGGTTTCTTTCTTCCAGGATTCCATTGTTCTCCTCTTTTTTTTTCAATTTTTTGCAGATCCTTCTCTCCTGCTGCTGTCTTTTCCAAACAGCCCTTACCCCATGAACCCAAGCTCCAAATAATAAGTCTGCCAAATTGTTAGTGCTGCCCCCAACTAAGGTCCCTGATTTTGTAGATCCGAAAGAAGACAAGCGAGACCAGTTGCTAGAAATCGCCTTGTGGCTATTTATCCTGGGACAGCAATGGCAGGATGACCATGATTTTAGTGTGCCAAGCTCCACCCCTGGGAGCCCTTTCAGAATCCAGTGCAAAAGTTCGATTTCATTGTACTTGGAAAGTTTATCCATTGCCCTAATCGGGGATGTATCTGGTGTCTGGTGAATTTTCATAATGTTAGCTCTTCATTGAGAAGACAATACTTCTTAATTCTATTCTAATTTCTTCCTCTGCTTTGGATTCCATTTCTGTGAGGATCACTGGTGGGAAAAACTATGGGTTTCCTAGTGATCTTGTTATGGTTTGTAATTTCAGCCAATGAGAAATGAGCAGTTTCCAAAGAGGACATTTTTATCACAGAAAGAATGAATGCCTCAAAGGAAATTGCACGATAAAACAAAAATTTATTTCGCTCCTAGAGATTATAATGTCCAAGTATTTATTGGGAAATAAAATTATTAGAATTTTGTTATAATTTATTTCCCTAACATCAGACTAATTATTTTCCTTTACATGTGTTTTTGCCATATTATCGCTTTCTTATCATTGAGTATATTAAATCTAGCTTAACTTTGCACTCACTTTTAAAATTTACATTCTCTTTCAATCTAATATACATCTCAGTTCATAATTTTAAAATAAAGACCCTTTCAACAACTTTTAAAAAGCCTAGCATTGTTCACTTTGTACACATGATGTTGTTTGTGATCACATATCAATAAAACTGATCGACAACTTGAAACATTTATTCAATGACAGCCAGAAAAACTTTTATGTATGTCAGTGTCAACAAATTGATTGAGACATGAATAATTTCTTATTTATTCTTCTGGCTTTTCTTAATTTATTATAATTATAGAGCTATTGGCATGGTATAATAATGATTGAAGAGATGAATGCACACTTCTGTGGCTTTAACAAGGACCAGAGAATGTACACATTGGATAAGCAGGATATTGATTTAATATGTCTCAATAATGCAGGTTTGTTTTAAAAATCGTGGGGATGTCAGGAATGTACTCACAAGTTGAGCCGTGGTTAATAGTTATTAGTCATGTTTGAAAGATGCTCTGTTCAATTTTTAAAAATGAATCACAATTCATGTTTCTGCTGGAGATGTATGTAAGGGACCACTGCAAGGTGTTATGCCCTTTTATTTTCTAAGGTCATGATTTCTGCCGTAGACTTCTAGTTTACATATGTTCATTTATGATTGATATGCATCACTAAAATTATATACTAAGAGAAATGGGTGGTGAGAGATAAGTATGAAGCTTTGCAATTACCTATTTATGTAAAATGATCTTCCTTTTGTCTTTCTTCATTGTTGGAGGCTAAAATAACACATGCATGGAATGGAGGGTGGTACACACTGCTTGATGCACTAGGCCCTTGAAATTTATGAATCATTCTTCTCCCCAGGATATCTGGTACACTTTTCAGTCACGTTTTGTCTTCATGTGGACCAGGAAGTCCTTTCTCTTTTCTGGATATTGAAAGGTCCTTCATAATCCGTAGGAGAGATTTCCAGTTTGGGAGCTATTTGTACTCTGAGTTCCTGGGATTTCATTTGTGTATATGTGGTTTCTGTTTCATTGTAAGAATGAGTTTGATTTTATTTCCAATATTTTCTAAAAAATTGCAATATGTCATATGAGCAGGTATTTATAGATGGATAACTCCATCACAATCATGCTGCATTTGATAACAGCTCAATGATGTCCAGAAATCACGAATGGATTCCTTGAAACAAAATCTGGAGCCATTGAAACATTCAGTAACCAATTGTGAAATCAAGGAAAAAGATCTCCTCTGAATTATCGATTTAAAATTGTGATTATTAATAAATGAAGGAATCACTGAGAAGCATTTCTTATCCCTCCATTATTATTCTCCATGTTAGAGTAGTTTAATATTATTTCACTAATGATTAGTAAGAAAATCTATCCCAAAAATTTATGTAAAATAAGCATGTCACACGAAATCTTCTCTTTGAAGACTCTTATTTTTAAAGAGTTTGCAGTTTCTAAGGGTTTAACCTTTTCATTTCCAATTAGCATTGAAAGGGTATGTTGAAACATACATTTTGTCTAAATAAAGATTTATTTGTAGACCAAAAGAGATAAACATTCTTTTAAATCTGTATTTTGCTGAGGATTTAATTTTTTTTTTCATTAATTTTAAATAAACCAAATTGGTGTATGAGGGGCTATCGTCATCTTAAGCTACATTATATCTAATTTTCACTTCCAATTGGCCACATTTCTGTTTTTCATAATATATATTTCTTAACAGAATCTGTAACCTAAAAAAAAAAAAAAAAACATTTATACAGTTGGCCAGAATACTCAAATCTCTTTGCTCCAGCATCACATGATATGTGGTGGAATATTTCTTACAGATCATGATAAAATATCTTGGCATTGTTTCCACCATCCAGTGACCATACTTTATGTTTAAATACAATTTCATTCCCTGCCTTCAACATGTCTCGATAGTTGGTTGTATATGGTGTGTCTGTATTGAAGACCCTTGTGTTTTAAATTTTTCCAAATAGTCCTGAGTTGGCTGGTGGATTTTTTCTTTCTCTTATAATTTTCAACCAGGACTGCACCGTACTGCAAAAGAGAATTAGGGCTTGGTTGGTTTCTTCCAGTATTCCATTGTTCTCCTCTTTCTTTTCTATTTTTAGCAGTGCCTTATCTCCTACTGATGTCTTTTTCAAACAGCCCATTCTCCATGCACCCAAGCTTCAAATAATTAATCTCAGAATTATTTGTTGCACACCAAATTAAGTCCGACTTTGGAGGAGCAGAAAGAAAACAAGCCAGACCAATTGCTAGTAACGGCCTAGTGGCCATTTTCCCTGGGTCAGAAATGGCAGGATGACCATGATTTTAGTGTGCCAAGCTCCAACCCTTGGAAACCTTATGGAATACAGGGCAAAAATTCGATTTCATGGTCCTTGGAATTGTTAGTCATTACCCTAATTAGGGATATATCTGGTGTCTGGTGAATTTTGACAGTGTTGGCTCTTCATTCATATGGCACTTCTTTGTCATTCTATTCAAATTTCTTTCTCTACCCTTGGATCCCATTCCTCAGAGGATCACTGGTAGGAACTACAATGGTTTTCCTAGTGAACTTGTTATGTGTGGTAATTTAGGACAATGAGGTGTGTGCAATTTCCAAAGAGGACATTTTTATCTCAGAAAGAATGAATGCCTCAATGAAAATGCATAATAAAGCAAATGTTTATTTCTCCTGTAGAGAGTATAATGTCAAAGTATTTTCTGGGGAATATAATTATTATAATTTTGTTATAATTTATTTCCCTAACATCAGACTAATTATTTTCCTTTACAAGTGTTTGTTCCATACGATCTCTTTCTTATCATTGATTATATCAAATCTAACCTAACCTGCACTCCCTTTAAAAATTAACATTCTCTTTCCATCTAATACCTATTTCAGTTCATAATTTTAAAATAAAGACCTTTTCAACAGCTTTAAAAATGCCATTCATTCTTCACTTTGTATACATGATGTAGTATGTGATCACATATCAATAAAACTGATAGATACACAAAAAAACATGTTCAAGGTCAGCCAGAAAACACCTATGCATGGTTTCAGAAGTGAATAATTTCTAATTCATTCTTCTGCTTTTCCTTTATTTAATATAATTAATATCCAGCTATTGAATAGTTTAGTTATGTTAGAATAGATGAATGCACAACTCTGTTAATATACCAAGGACCCAGGAATGTACACATTGAATAACAGGATATTGGTTTAACATGCCTCAATTCAACAGATTTTTTTTAAAAATCATGGCAATGTCAGGAATTGTACACCCAATTTGAGCCATGGATAATTGTTATTAGTCATCTTTCAAAGATGCTCTGTCAATATTTAAAAATGAATCACCATTCAAGTTTCTGCTGGAGATATATGTGTGGGACAACTGTTCGGTGTTATGCCCTTTTATTTTCTATACTCATGATTTCTGCTCTGGAATTTAAGTTTATGTGTGTTCATTTATCATTGATATACATCATTAAAATATATATTAAGAGAAGTAGGCTGGTGAGAGTCAAACATGAAGCTTTGGAATGGTCTATTTCTCTAAACTGTTCTGCCTTTTGTTTTTCTTCATTGTGTGAGGGTTAAATCATTGGTGTTTAAGGTGGAGGGTGATACAATTTGCTTGATGGATTAGGTACTTGATTTATTTGAACCATTATTCACCTCCATTATAACTTATGAACAGTCGAGTCACTCTTTGTCAACTTTTGGACCCTAACAGTACCTTTTACTCTTCTGCATGTTGGCAGGAACTTTCACAAGCCATAAGAGAAATTTGGAGGTTGAGAGCTCTTTGTACTGTGAGTTCTTGGGTTTTCTTTTGTATATAGGTGGATTCTGTTTCTTTGAAAGAATGAGTTTGATTTTATTTCCAATACTTTCTAAAAAATTACAATAAGTCATAAGAGCAGTTATTTATATATGGATACCTGTGTCACAATTTCTCTGCACTTGAGAACAGCCCAGGATGTCCAGAAAATCAAGAAAGATTTCACTGAAACAAAATCCAGAGCTTCTAAACATTGAGAAAACTACCATAGTCATGTAAAAAGCACTCCTCTGAATTATCAATTTAAAATTGTGATTAATCAAAAATGGAAAAATCACAGAGAAACATTTCTTGTACTCCCATTATTTTTCTCCTAGTTAGAGGCATTTACTATTATTTCAATAACTATCAGGAAGAAAATCTAGTCCAAAAATTTATGTAAAATTTTCATGCACATGAACTCTTCTCTTTGAAGCCTCTTATTTTTAAAGCGTTTACTGTTTCTAAGGGTTAAAACCTTTCATTTCCAATTAGCATTGAAAGGGTATGTGGAAAAAATATTTCTGTCTAGGTAAAGAGTTATTTGTAGACCAAAATAGATAATTGAATATTCTTTTAAAATCTGTATTTTACCGAGGATTTAAAATTTTTTTCCCATCATTTTAAATACACTAAATCAGTGTATGAGGTAATATCATCATCCTACTCATCATTATATCTAATTTTCACCTCCAATTGGCCACATTCTTGTTTTTCTTAATATGTAATTCTTTACAGAATCTGTACATTAAAAAAACATTTATGAAGTCTGCCAGAATACTCAAACCACTTTCCTTCAGCATCACACCACATATGGTGGAATATTTCTTACAGATCATGAAAAAATATCATGGCATAGTTTCCACCAGCCAGTGACCATACTTTAGATTTAAATACACTTTCATGCCCTGCCTTCAACATGTCTTGATAGTTGGTTGTATATGGTGTCTCTGTATTGAAGATTTTGGGTTTTAAATTTTTTCCACATAGTCCTGAGTTGGCTGGTAGATTTTTTCTTTCTCATTTAATTTTCAACCAAAACTGCACCACAGTACAAAAGAGAATTAGAGCTTGGTTTGTTTCTTCCAGGAATCCATTGTTTTCCTCTTTCTCTTCTATTTTTAGCAGTGCCTTCTATCCCACTGCTCTCTTTTCCAAATACCCCCTTTCCATGCCACTAAGCTCCAAATAATTAGTCTGCAGAATTGATTGAGGCAAACCAAATTAGAGTCCCTGCTTTGGAGGAGCAGAAAGGAGACAAGCTAGACCTGTTGCTAGTAACAGCCTCGTGGCCATTTACCCTGGATCAGAAATGGCAGGATGACCATGATTTTAGTGTGCCAGACTCGACCCTTGGGAGTCCTTTCGGAATTCAGTGCAAAAGTTTGATTTCATGGTACTTGGAAAGCTTATCCATTGCCCTAATAACGGATGTATCTGGTGTCTGGTGATTTTTGATAATGTTGGCTCTTCATTGAAATGACAATACTTTCTCATTCTATTCTAATTTCTTCCTCTGCCCTTGGATTCCATTGTTCTGAGGATCACTGTTTGGAAACACTATGGATTTCCTAGTGATCTTGTTATGTCTTGTAATCTAGGCCAATGAAGTGTGTGCAATTTCCAAAGAAGACATTTTTATCTCCAAAAGAATGAATGCCTCAATGGAAACTGCAGGATAAAACAAAAGTTTATTTCTCCCCTAGAGATTATAATGTCCAAGTATTTTTGGGGGAATATAATTATTAGAAATTTGTTATAATTTATTTCCCTAACATAAGACTAATTATTTCCCTTTACATATGTTTTTGCCATATTATCTCTTTCTTATCATTGATTCTATCAAATCTAACCTAATCTACACTCCCTTTTAAAATTAACATTCTCTTTCAATCTATTACACATTTCATAATTTTAAAATAATGACTTTTTTAACAACTTTAAAAAAGCCAATCATTGTTCATTTGTACACCTGATGTAGTATGGGATCACATATCAATAAAACTGATCAATAATAGAAAACAATTATTTAAGGACAGCCAGAAAATCATGTATGTATGTCAGGGTCAACATATTGGTTGAGAGGTGAATAATTTCTTATTTATTCTTCTGGTTTTTCTTTCTTTATTTTAATTATTATACAGCCTTTGGAAGAGTTTAATAATGATTGAAGAGATAAATGAACATGTCTGTGAATATACAAAGAACCTGAGAGTGCACACAATAGTTGAACAGTCTATTGGTTTAACATGTCTCAATAAAACAGATTTGTTTTAAAAATCATGGGGATGTCAGTAATATACACCCAAGTTGAGCCATGGATAATAGTTATTAGTGGTGTTTTAAAGATGCTCAGGCCAATTTTTAAAAAGAATCAAAATTCAAGATTCTGATGTAGATGTGTGTAAGGGACCACTGTAAGGTGTTTTGTCCCTTTATTTTCTAAGGTCATGATTTCTCTTCTAGACTTCAAGTTTATGTAAGTTCATTTATGATTGATGTGCATCACTAAAAATATTTATTAAGAGAAATAGGGTGATGAGAGTAAAATATGAAGCTTTGGAATTACCTATTTCTCTAAAGTGTTCTGCCTTTTGTTTTTCTTCATTGTGGGAGGGTATAATCACGATTGTATAAAGTGGAGGGTAGTGCACTTTGCCTGATGGATTCGGTCCTTGAATTTTATGATCCTTTCTTCACCCCCATGATAACTTATGACAGTTGTGTCACTCTTTTTCAACTTGTGGATCCTAACAGTGCCTTTTTCTCTTCTGGGTGATTGCAAGGATTTTCACAAGCTATAGGGGAAATTTGGAGGTTTGGAGCTCTTTATACTCTGAGTTCTTGTGTTTTCATTTTTGTATATGTGGATTCTGTGTCTTTGTAAGAATGAGTTTGATTTTATTTACAATACATTCTAAAAAATTACAATAAGTCATAAAAGCAGTTATTTATTTACGGACTCCTGCATCATAATCTCTCTGCATTTGAGAACAGACAAATGATGCCCAGACAATCAGGAATGATTTCATTGAAACAAAACCCAGAGTAATAAACATTCAGAAAATTATCGTGAAGTCAGTTAGGAGAAATTCTGAATTATTGATTTAAAGTGGTGATTAATGAAAAATGGAAGAATCATGTAGAAAGATTTCTTGTACCTCCCTTTATTATTCTCCAAGTTAGAGTAGTTTAATATTATTTCAATAACTATTAGGAAGAAAATCTAATACAAAAGTTATGTATAATTATGTATAATTTGCACGCCTCATGAACTCTTCTCTTTGAAGTCTCTTAGTTGAAAGAGTTTACATTTTCTTAGAGTAAAACCTTTCATTTCCAATTAGTATGTGGAAAAATTCTTTTTGTCTATGTAAAGATCTATTCACAGACAAAAATTAGTAATTTAACATTCTATTAAAATCTATATTTTAGAGAGGACTTAAAATTTTTTCCCTTATATTAAATACACCAAATTGGTGTATGAGGGAATATTGTCATCTTAATCGGCATTATATTTAATTTTCACCTCCAATTGACCACATTCTTGTTTTTCTTAATTGTTAACAGAATCTGTAATGTAAAAAAAAAATTATGCTTCTGTTCAGAATACTCAAATCAATTTCCTCCAGCATCACATATTTCTTACAGATCATGGAAAAATATCATGGCATTTTTTCCACAAGCCAGTGACCGTACTTTATGTTTAAATATTTTCATATCCTGCCTTCAACATATCTTGATAGTTGGTTGTATATGGTGTGCCTGTTTTGAAAACTCTTGTGTTTTCAATTTTTTCCACATAGTCTTGAGTTGGATGATGGCTTCTTCCTTTCTCTTCTAATTTTCAACCACCACCGCACTGCAATGCAAAACAGAATTAGGGCTTGGTTTCTTTCTTCCAGGATTCCATTGTTCTCCTCTTTCTTTTCAAGTTTTAGCAGTGCCTTCTCTCCTGCTGCTGTCTTTTCCAAACAGCCCATTCTCCATGCCCCCAAGCTCTAAATACTTAATCTGCACAATTGTTTGTGGCACATCAATAAAAGGTCCCTACTCTTGGAGGAGCAGTAAAAGACATGCCAGACCTGTTGCTAGTAACTGAATCTTGGCCATTTTTCATGGGTCAGCAATGGCAGGATTACCATGATTTTAGTGTGTCAGGCTCCACCCCTGGGAGCCCTTTCAGAATCCAGCTCAAAAGTTCATTTTCATGGTACTTGGAAAGGTTATCCATGATCCTAATCAGGGATGTATCTGGTGTCTAGTGAATTTTGATAATGTTGGCACTTCATTGAGATGACAATACTTTCTCATTCTATTCAAATTTCATCCTCTGCCCTTGGATTCCATTGCACTGAGCATTGCTGGGTGGAAATACTAGGGCTTTCCTGGTGATCTTGTTATGTGTGGTAATTTAGGCCAAGGAGGTATGTACAATTTCCAAAGAGGACATTTATATCTCAGAAAGAATGAATGCCTCAATGAAAATTGCTTGATACAACAAAAATTTATTTCACTCCAGAGATGAAAATTTCCAAGAATTTTTTGGCTAATTTAATTATTAGAATTTTGTTATTATTTATTTCCCTAACATCAGACTAATTACTTGTCTTTACATGTGTTTGTGCCATATTATCTCTTTGTTTTCATTGATTATATTAAATCTAACCTAATCTAACTCCCTTTTAAAATTAACATTGTCTTTTAATCTAATATCCATTTCAGTTCATAACTTTAAAGTAAAGACCTTTTCCACAATTTAAAAAAGCCATTCAGTATTTTCTTTTTTCACATGATGTAGTATGGGTTCACAAATCAGTAAAGTGATAGACAAACGAAAAAATGTGTTCAAGGACAGACAGAAAAACTCTTTTGCATGTCAGTGTCTGCAAATGGATTGAGAGGTGAATAATTACTAATTCATTCTACTCCTATTAATTTATTTATTATAATTATTATACAGCCATTGAAAATGTTTAATAACAATTGAAGTGATGGCTGCACACTTCATTGAATATACCAAGGAGCAGGGAATTGACACATTGGATAAATAGAATATTGGTTTAATATGTGTCAATAAAACAGATTTGTTTTAAAAATCGTGAGTATGTGAGGAATTGTGCACCCAAGTTGAGCCATGATTAATAGTTATTAGTTATGTTTCAAAGAGGACCAGCCCATTAAAAAAAAAAAAGAATCACAATTCATGTTTGTGCTGCAGATCTGTGTATGTGACCATTGTAAAGTGTCATGCCCCTTTATTTTCTAAGGTTGTGATTTCTGCTCTAGACTTCAAGTTTATGTTTGTTCAAGTATGATTGACATGCATCACTAAAAATATATATTAAGAGAAAGAAGGTGGTGAGAGACAAATATGAAGCTTTGGAATTACCTATTTCTCCAAAGTGGATTTTCTTTTGTTTTTCTTCATTGTTGGAAGCCAAAACAGGTGCATAGAATGAAGGGTGGCACACAATCCTTGATGCATTAAGTCCATTATTTTTAGGAAGCATTCTTCACCACCATGTTAACTTATGAATAATTGAGTCTCTCTTTGTCAACTTGTGCACCCTAACCAGTCCCTTTTTCTCTTCTAGGTGTTGGCAGGGTCTTTCACAAGCCATAGGAGTTATTTGGAGGTTGGGAGCTATTTTTACTCTGAGTTCTTGTGATTTCATTTGTGTATACGTGGATTCAGTTTCTTTGTAAAAATAACTTTGATTTTATTTCCAATACTTTCAAAAAATTACAATAAGTCTTAAGAGCAGTTATTTATATTTGGAAAGTTGCATCACAATATCTCTGCACTTGACAACAACCCAAAGATGTCCAGAAAATCAGGAATGATTTCAATGAAACAAAACCCAAGTTTCTAAACATTCAGAACACAATTGTGAAGTCATGTAAAATGATCTCCTCTGAATTATTGATTTAAAATTGTGATTATTGAAAAATGGAGGAATAACTGAGAAGCATTTCTTGTCCACCCATTATCATTCTCCAAGTGAGAGGAGCTTAATATTATTTCAATAACTATTAGGAAGAAAATCTTGTCCAAAAGTTTATATAAGTTTATAAAAAGTTTATATAAGTTTTGCATACCACATGAACTCTTCTCTTTCTACCTCTTATTTTTAAAGAGTTTACTGATTTTAAGGGCTAAAATCTTTCATTTCCAATTATTATTGACAGGGTATGTGGAAAAATTCTTTCTGTCTAAGTAAAGATTTAATGGTAGATCAAAATAAATAATTAACCATTCATTTAAAATCTGTATTTCACCCAGGTTTTATCATTTTCTTTACCTTAATTTTAAATACATCATATCGGTGTATGTGGAAATATCATCGTAATCAGCATTAGATCTAATTTTAAACTCCAATTGGCCACTTTCTTGTTTTTCTTAATATATATTTCTTAACAGAATCTATAGAAAAAAAAAAAAAAACCCTGTATGCATTTGGTCAGAATTCTCAAACCACTATCCTTCAGCATCAAACCACATGTGCTGGAATATTTTGTACAGACCATGATAAAATATCATGGCATTATTTCCACCAGTCAGTGACCATATTTTATGTTTAAAACACACTTTCATACAAAACACTACACCCATATACAGCAGGATTTACATTCTTCTCGAGTGCACATGGAACATACTCCAAAATAGACAACATGCTAGGCCATAGAACAACTCTCAATGAATTCAGAAAATTGAGATTATACAAAGTAATTTCTCTGACCACAGAAGAATGAAACTGGAAATCACTAAGGGCCAGAGAAAAAGGCTAGGCACAAAGATATGGAAGTTAAACAACACACTTTTAGACAAACAGTTGGTCAAAGAGGAAATCTCAAAAGAAGTAAGTAACTACCTTGAAACTAATGAAAACAACAACACAAAATATTAAAGCCTATGGGATGCAGCAAAAGCAGTCCTGAGAGGGAAGTTCATAGCCATAAATTCATAAATTAAAAAAGAAGAAAGAGCTAAAATTGAAGACCTAACTGCACACTTGAAGGAATTGGAAAAACACCAACAAACTAAACCTAAAGGAAGTAGAAAGAAGGAAATAACAAAGATTAGAGCAGAACTAAATGAAATAGAGAATAAGAAAGCATTTGAAAAAATAAACAAAACCAAAAGCTGGTTCTTTGAGAATATCAATAAAATTGACAAGCCCTTAGCCAGACTAACAAAAAAAAAGAGAGAACAGATGCAAATACATAAAATAAGGAATGAGCAAGGGGATATCACTACTGACCCCACAGAAATAAAGAGGATCATAAAGGATACTTTGAAAAATTATATGCCAACAGGAATTATAATTTAGAGGAAATGGACAAGTTTCTAGAAAACCACAAACAGCCTACATTGATGAAAGAAGAAATAGATGAACTCAACAGGCCAATTACAATTAAAAGATAGACTCAGTCATCAAAAAACTCCCAACTAAGGACAACCCAGGACCAGATGGCTTCACAGCTGAATTCTACCAAACATTCCGGGAAGAGCTAACACCAATTCTACTTAAGCTCTTCCAAAAAATAGAAGTAAGAGGAATATTGCCAAACTCATTCTACGATACCAGTATTACCCTAACACCAAAACCAAATAAAGATACCACAAGAAAGGAAAATTACAGACCAATTTCTCTAATGATCTTAGGTGATAAAATTCTCCACAAAATACTTGTTAATCACATTCAATGACATATCAAAAGGATTATACACCATGACCAAGTGGGTTTCATCCCGGGTATGCAAGGATGGTTCAATATAAGAAAATCAATCAGTGTAATACACCACATAAACAGATTGAAAGAAAAAAATCACATGATCATCTCTATAGATGCAGAAAAAGCATTTGACAAAATACAGCACTCTTTCCTCATAAAAACACTACAAAAGATAGAAATAGATGGAAACTTTCTGGATATGAAAAACCCAAAGCTAACATCATTTTCAATGGTGAAATCCTAAAAGCCTTCCCTCTGAGATTGGGAACTGGACAAGGATGCCCACTATCTCCACTCCTATTTAACATGTCTTAGAAGTACTCATGCGAGCACTGAGACAAGAAAAGGACATAAAAGGCATCTAGATTGGAAAAGAAGAAGCAAAAATTTCATTATTTGCATATGACCCGATCCTATGCATAGAAAACCCTGAGAAATCTACATCAAGGCTTCTGGAACTTATAAAGGAGTTCAGTAATGTTGCAGGCTATAAGAACAATGCTCAAAAATCAGTAGCATTTCTATACACCAATAATGAGCAAACTGAGGAAGAAATCAGGAAAAAAAAATACCATTTACAATAGTAACTAAAAGAATCAAATACCTAGGTATAAATTTAACTAAAGAGGTAAAGGACTTATATACAGAAAACTACACAACACTTTAAAGGAAATCAAAGAAGACTTAAATAAATGGAAAAAATATTCCCTGTTCATGGATAGGAAGACTAAACACCATCAAGATGTCTATCCTACCCAAACTAATCTACAGATATAATGCAATCCCAATAAAAGTCAACACTGTATTTTTAAGAAACTGGAAAAACTAACCACAAAATATATTTGGAGAGGCAAGTGACCCTAAATTGCCAAAGACCTATTGAAAAAGAAGAATGAAGTTGGAGGTATCACACTACCTGACTTTAAAACATACTACAAAGCTACAGTGATCAAAACTGTGTGGTATTGGCACAAGGATAGACCTACTGACCAATGGAACCGAACTGAGAGTTTGAGATACATCCTTGCATATACAGTTATCTGATGTTTGACAAGGCAACAAAGACCACTCAGTTGGATGAGAATGGCCTCTTTAACAAGTGAAGCTTGGAGAACTGGATAACCATATCCAAAAGAATGAGACAAGAATACCATCTCACACATTATACAAAAACCAACTCAAGATGGATCAAAGATCTAAATATAAGAGCCAAAACCATAAAGACCTTGGAAGATAATGTAGGGAGGCATCTACAGGGCCTTGTAATATGAAATGATTTCATAAACTTCACAGCCAAAGCACGAGCAGCAAAAGAAAAAATAGATAAATGGGATCTCATCAAAATTAAAAACTTCTGCACCTCAAAGAATGTTATTAAGAAAATAAAAAGGCAGCCTACCTAATGGGAGAAAATATTTGGCAACCATTTATTTGATATCCTGCATACATAAAGAAATCCTACACATTGAAAATAAAAAGACAAACAACCCATTTAAAAAATGGGAAAGTGACCTGAAAAGACACTTCTCCAAGGAAGAAATACAAATGGCTAAAAAGCACATGAAAAAATGCTCAACATTGCTTTCTATCAGGGAAATGCAAATCAAAACTACAATGAGATACCATCTTACACCCATAAGAATGGCAGCTATTAAAAAAACAGCAGACACTAAATGTTGGAGAGGATGAGGAGGAATAGGAAGCCTCATCCACAGCTGGTGGGACTGTGGTATGGTCCAGGCACTGTGGAGGACAGTTTGGCGGTTCCTCAGAAAACTAATTATAGATCTTCCATATGATCCAGCAATTCCACTGCTGGGTATATACCCAGAAGAACTGAAAGCAAAGACACAAACAGATATATGCACTCCAATGTTCATAGTGGCATTGTTCACCATTGCCAAAAGTTGGAATCACACCGGTGCCCATCAACAGAAGAATGGATAAGCAAAATGTGGTAAATACATACAATGGAATATTACTCAGTTGTAAGAAGGAATAAAGTGCTAACACATGGAATAACGTGGATGAATCTTGAAGACCTTATGTTGAATGAAAGCAAGCCAGGCACTGAAGGATGAACAATATATGACCTCATTGATCTGAACTGAGGAAAGTGAGCAGTCTCTGAGAACCATTCTCTGAAAGAGAGGTTAACAAGGAAGAGAAAGAGAAGAGCAGGCTTTGAGCCATCATCCATATGGACATAATCTATGGTAAAGGGATAGGGTATAGTTGCATATTGAAGGATAGGACAGATGGGTAGTGATATTACTGGGTTTGGTGGTGCAGCATTGACAGGTGGGTAGATTAGGAAGGGCAGGTTCAAATACCCAGCGCATGTAACTATGAATCTTGACATTCCATGAGGCAAGACAGGGAAGTGTCATATGCCCCATGGGGGTGGGGAGGAAGGAACAGTTAAGATCTAATGGGGTATTTAGTGGTCATGGGAAATGTTCTTCATTACCTTACAGTAATGGACACTGGGCATGGTAAATATTAAAACTAATTAAACTGTATCTTCTAAATTATAATCTATTCTGTAAATCATTGACAATGTTTAGTTGCCATATTTTGCTATCTGTATAACAGTTATAACAATGCTAACATCCAAAAAAAGGGGAGGGGTTAATGTGGGGTGGGGAAGGGGGGATGGTTTGGTATCTGGGAGTCTCTGGTATTCCATGTGTGACTTTGCTGTGACCTAAAACTTCTATGAAAATTAAATGAAAATTTCGGAGACACTGGGGATTGAGAGGGGGAAGGTGTCACGGCACACCGGATATCTCATAACACAGTGATAAAAGGAAAAAAAGAATTTTTTTTTTAAATAAAGGCATTTCTTTTGCTTTTTCTACATTTTTTTGAATGTCCCAATCTGCTAATTATATTTTGTTTTGTTTTTTGTTTGATTATTTGTTTGTTTTTTTTTTTCCTGAGTTTCCTTATGTTTGTCTCTTGCATGTAAGGTTATCATTGTTGTTTCTTTTTCCTATTAAGTATATTTGATTATTATATGGGCTACATGTTCATGGAAGATTTAGATCACAGAAGGGTTACAATGGGTTCTGCAGGGGATTATTGGTGGGGCATGTCTGGGAGGGGGGATTCATGGGAGTAAGCTCATCTGAATATACATGAAAGTTATACAAAATTGTTCAAAAGATCAAAAGATGGGGCATGGTCATGGTGGGTGGATAATCACTCAATAAATGAGGGAATCTGAATTCCTAGCCTGGAGAGCTCTGCCACATTCTTCAAAGGAGCAGCAACAGTCTCTCAGTGCAGGGATAGTGTCTGTCAAAAGAGGATGGCCCACTGATGAGTTCTTGTTGATGACTACCCTTATGAGTCTTTGTTCTTGTAACTGAAAGTTAGCTTACTGTTATGGGTTGCCTAAGGGTTGCCACCTGAGAGCCTCCTTGTTGCTCAAATGTGGCCTCTCTCTAAGCCAAACTCAGCATATGAATGCATTACCTTCCCCCCAACAAGGGACATGACTCCCAGGGGTGAGCCTCCCTGGCAATGAGGGATTAATACCAAGTGCCAACTGGCAGCACAACTGGAAAAAGACCAAGACCTTGAATAAAAGGGGGAAAACATAAAGACAAATGAGTTCAAGTGGCTACAAGACTTCAAAAAGAGTCGGGTGGCCATCCCAGAGGTAACGCTTACACACACCTCAGCTCATAGAACATCAAAGTGCATATCACCCCACACAGAGGGGCTCCTGAGATCTCTGGAGACACCCAGGTCCTATATAAGGGGAGATAGCCCCAGAGACTGACGCCTTATCAGTGGGCTCTATTTTGGAATCTGTGCTCTTGAGAGTGACAGAATTGGACTCAAATAAGTCCTCCATGCACAGGGTTCATCAGTCCCTTCTATTCAAACCTATATGTGATGCTGAAGTTTTTAGGTATACTTCCAGAGACTGGAGCCCCTGGCCTACCTATGTGCCAGGTGTGCATGGAATCTCCGTGGATCTGCAACTCCTACCTTACAGCTCAATGGACTCATCCAAGTCACCTGGCGAGGAGACAACGATGGGCAACGGCAATCCCAGGGAATGGAGAGGGCCTGCATCTGCAGGCAGGATCATCCCACCCACCATATCCATGGGATATAAGCCCTCTCTCACTTGGAGGTGGAGTGGACATCACCATCCCAGTCCCCTCAGGATTGGGGGAAGAACTATGGACTATAGTTGACTTGATGGTATTCTGTGGTACACATATGACGATTCTAGCAATGCAAGAAATTATAACAATGAGGTGGAGCCAGTGGCCACTTGACACTTTTGGGGCAGGGAGGGGATAAGCAGTTGAAATACAAGGGCTTCTTTGGGATTTGGAGGTTGTCCTGAGTACCATTGTGGCAATGGATGTAGGCCATTTTAAATCAGCACACACCACTCAGAACTGTGTGGGAGAGAGTGTGGTCTATGATGTGAACTGTGGTCTATGGTTGGTGGCAAGGCCCCAGGATGTGTAAGTCCATTGAGGGTGGTGGGCCACACGTGTGGGAGATGTTTGTGTGGGATGTGGTGGGAGGTGTGGGAGGTGGGCAACATGGGAATCCCTTTGGGTTTGGTGTAATATTTTAGGTAATCTAAGTACCTCTTAAAATATATTTATATATAAATATAAATAACATTATTGTAAGCAAATGCACATATATGCATATATATTTATATATCATTTTACAAATATTGGTATGTATTGTGAAAATTTTGATTTTTACCCACAATAAAAAGTAAATAAATTAAAAAATAAAGAAACAAGAAAGTGGCAGTTTGGAGATAAAAAACTAGATAAAACTCAGAGTAGGATTGTACTCTTTCATATACAAATTTGTTTTATTTAAAAAAGAAAATTAATTTTACAATACTTGGTAAAATACAATTTTAAAAGATTGGTTAATGATGTTATATCATCTACAAATAAACCTTTACTTAGAGAGAAAAAAAAAAAAAAAAAAGAAGACAAGCCAGACCAGTGGCTAGAAACCGCCTCGTGGCTATTTATCCTGGGACAGCAATGGCAGGATGACCATGATTTTAGTGTGCCAGGCTCCACCCCTGGGAGCACTTTTGGAATCCAGTGGAAAAGTTCAAATTCATTGTACCTGGAAAGGTTATCCATTGCCCTAATCGGGCATGTATCTGGTGTCTGGTGAATTTTGGTAGGGTTAGCTCTTCATTGAGAAAACAATGCTTCTTAATTCTATTCTAATTTCTTCCTCTACCCTTGGATTCTATTGCTCTGAGGATCCCTGGTGGGAAAAACTATGGGTTTTCTAGTGATCTTGTTATGTTTGGTAATTTAGGCCAATGAGGTGTGTGCACATTCCAAAAAGGATATTTTTATCTCAGAAAGAATGAATGCCTCAAAGGAAATTGCACAATAAAACAAAAATTTATTTCACTCCTAGAGATTATAATGTCCGAGTATTTTTTGGTAAATATAATGATTAGAATTTTGTTATAATTTATTTCCCTAACATCAGTCTAATTATTTTCCTTTACATATGTTTTTGCCATATTATCACTTTCTTATCATTGGTTACATTAAATCTAACTTAACCTTGCACTCTCTTTTAAAATTTACATTCTCTTTCAATCTACTACACATCTCAGTTCATAATTTTAAAATAAAGACATTTTCAACAAATTTTAAAAAGCCTATCATTGTTCACATTGTAAACATGATGTAGTATGGGATCACATATCAATAAAACTGATCGACAACTTGAAACATTTATTCAAGGACAGCCAGAAAAACTCTTATGTATGTTAGTGTCAACAAATTGTTTGAGAGGTGAATAATTTCTTATTTATTCTTCTGGTTTTCCTTAATTTATTATAATTATAGATCTATTGGAATGGTATAATAATGATTGAAGAGATGAATGCACACCATTGTGGCTTTAACAAGTGGAATATTTAATTATAAATATACCAGGGAATGTACACATTGGTTAAATGGGACATTGGTTTAATATGTCTCAATAATGCAGGTTTGTTTTTAAAATCGTGGGAATGTCAGGAATGTACTCACAAGTTGAGGCATGGTTCATAGTTATTAGTTGTGTTTCAAAGATGTTCTGTCCAATTTTTAAAAATGAATCACAATTCACGTTTCTGTTGGAGATGTATGTAAGGGACCACTTAAGGTTTTATGCCAATTATTTTTTCTAAGGTCGTGATTTCTGCTCTACACTTCTAGTTTATGTATGTTCATTTATCATTGATATGCATCAATAAAATTATATACTAAGAGAAAACGGTGGTGAGAGATAAATATGAAGCTTTGCAATTACCCATTTATGTAAATGATCTTCCTTTTGTCTTTCTTCATTGTTGAAGGCTAAAACTACACATGCATGGAATGGAGGGCGGTACACACTGTTTGATGATTAGGCCCTTGACATTTATGAACCACTCTTTTCCCAAGGATGTCTTGTAAACCGTTGAGTCACTCTTTGTCTCCATGTGGACCCAGAAGTCCCTTTTTCTGTTCTGGGTATTTGCAAGGTCCTTCATAATCCATAGGAGAAATTTTGAATTTGGGAGTTATTTGTACTCTGAGTTCCTGGGTTTTCATTTGTGTTTCATTGTAAGAATGAGTTTGATTTTATTTCCAATATTTTCTAAAAAATTGCAATATATCAAAAGAGCAGGTATTTATAGATGGATAACTGCATCACAATCACGGTACATTCAATAGCAGCCCAATGATGTCCAGAAAATCAGGAATGTTTTCTTTGAAACAAAATCCAGAGCCTTTGAAACATTCAGTAAACAATCATGAAATCAAGGAAAAAGATCTCCTCTGAATTATCAATTCAAAATGGTGATTATTAATAAATGGAAGAATCACTGAGAAGCATTTCTTATGCTTCCATTACTATTCTCCATGTTAAAGTAGTTTAATATTATTTCAATAACAATTACTAAGAAAATCTATCCCCAAAATTCCTGTAAAATAAACATACCACACGAACTCTTCTCTTTGAAGCCTCTTATTTTTAAAGAGTTTACAGTTTCTAAGGGTTAAAACCTTACATTTCCAAATAGAGTGGAAAGGATATGTGGAAAAAATATGTTTTACCTAAGTAAAGATTTATTTGTAGACCAAAATAGATAATTAAACATTCTTTTAAAATCTCTATTTTACTGAGGATTTAAATTTTTTTTCATTAATTATAAATATACCAAACTGGTGTATGAGCGGCTATCGTCGTCCTAAGCTGCATTATATCTAAATTTCACCTCCAATTGGACACATTCTTGTTTTTCTTAATATATATTTCTTAACAGAATCTGTAAACTAAAAAAACATATTTATGCAGTCAGTCAGAACACTCAAACCCCTTTCCTCCAGCATCACACCACATGTGGTGGAAAATTTCTTACCAATCATGATAAAATATCATGGCATTGTTTCCACCAGCCAGTGAACATACTTTATGTTTAAAATACACTTTCATACCCTGCCTTCAACATGACTTGATAGTTGGCTGTATATGGTGTGTCTGTATTGAAAACTCTTATGTTTTAAAATTTTCCACATAGTCCTGAGTTGGATGATGGCTTTTTCCTTTCTCTTCTAATTTTCAACCACCACCACACTACAATGCAAAACAGAATTAGGGCTTGGTTTCTTTCTTCCAGGATTCCATTTTTCACAGCTTTCTTTTCTATTTTTAGCAGTGCCTTCACTCCTGCTGCTCTCTTTTCCACACAACCCATTCTCCATGGCTCCAATCTCTAAATACTTTTCTGCAGAATTGTGTGTGGCACACCAAACAAAGGTCTTTGCTTTGGAGGAGCAGAAGGAAGACAAGGCAGACCAGCTGCTTAAAACCACCTCATGGCCATTTATCCTGGGTCAGCAAAAACAGGATGACCATGATTTTAGTTTGCAGACTTGACCCTTGGGAGTCCCTTTGGAATCCAGTGCAAAAGTTTGATTTCATGGAAATTGGAATCCATTGCCCTAATCGGGGATGTATCTGATGTCTAGTGAATTTTTATATGTTTTGATATGTTGGCTCTTCATTGAGATGACAATACTTTCTCATTCTATTCAAATTTCTTGTTCTGAGCATCGCTGGGAGGAAATACTATGGCTTTCCAGGTGATCTTGTTATGTGTGGTAATTTAGGCCAAAGAGGTGTGTGCAATTTCCAAATAAGATATTTTTATCTCCGAAAGAATGAATGCCTCAATGAAAATGGCATGCTACAACAAAAATTTATTTCTCCCTAGAGATTAAAATTTCCAAGTACTTTTTGGGGAATTTAATTATTAGAATTTTGTTATTTTTTATTTCCCTAATATCAGACTAATTACTTGTCTTTACATGTGTTTTTGCCATATTATCTCTTTCTTTTCATTGATTATTTTAAATCTAATCTAATCTAACTCCCTTTTAAAATTAACATTCTCTTTCAATCTAATATCCATTTCAGTTCATAATTTTAAAGTAAAGACATTTTCCACAGTTTAAAAAAGCCATTAAGTGTTTTCTTTGTTCTCATGATGTAGTATGGGATCATGAATCAGTAAAGTGATAGACAAACAAAAAAATGTGTTCAAGGACAGACAGAAAAACCCTTATGCATGTCAGTGTCTGCAAATGGATTGGGAGGTGAATAATTACTAATTCATTCTGCTCCTATTACTTTATTTATTATAATTATTATACAGCCATTGAAAAGGTTTAATAATGATTGAAGTGATGAATGCACACCTCACTCAATATACCAAGGACCAGGGAATGAACACATTGAATAAATAGGATATTGTTTTCATATACCCAAATAAAACAGATTTGTTTTAAAAATCGTGAGTATGGCAGGAATTGTGCACCCAACTTGAGCCATGATTAATAGTTATTAGTCATGTTTCAAAGATGATCTGACCATTTTAAAAAAATGAATCACAATTCAAGTTTGTGCTGGAGATCTGTGTATGTGACCACTGTAAAGTGTTATGCCCCTTTATTTTCTAAAGTTGTGATTTCTGCTCTAGACTTCAAGTTTATGTTTGTTCAAGTATGATTGATATGCATCACTAAAAATATATATTAACAGAAAGAGGATGGTGAGAGACAAATATAAAGCTTTGGAATTACCTTTTTCTCCAAAGTGGATTTCCTTTTGTTTTTCTTCACTGTTGGAGGCCAGAATCACGGGTGCATAGAATGGAGGGCGGTACACAATCCTTGATGCATTAGGTCCATTAATTTTAGGAACCATTCTTCACCACCATGGTAAATTATGAACAATCGAGTCTCTCTTTGTCAATTTGTGCACCCCACCAGTGCCTTTTTCTCTTCTCGGTGTTGGCAGGATCTTTCACAAGCCATAGGAGTGATTTGGTGGTTGAGAGCTGTGTGTACTCTGAGTTCTTGTGTTTTCATTTGTGTATACATGGATTCAGTTTCTTTGTAAAAATGAGTTTGATTTTATTTCCAATACTTTCTAAAAAAGTACAATAAGTCATAAGAGCAGTTATTTATATATGGACAGCTGCATCACAATCTCTCTGCACTTGACAACAGCCCAAAGATGTCCAGAAAGTCGGGAATGATTTCAGTGAAACAAAACCCAAGCTTCTAAACTTTCAGAAAACTAGCGTGAAGTCATGTAAAAAGATCTCCTCTGAATTACCGATTTAAAATTGTGCTTATTCAAAAATGGAGGAATCACTGAGAAGCATTTCTTGTCCTCCCATTATTATTCTCCAAGTTAGAGCAGCATAATATTATTTCAATAACTATTAGGAGGGAAATCTAGTCCCAAAATTTATGTAAGTTTTGCATACCACATGAACTCTTCTCTTTGAAACCTCTTATTTTTAAAGAGTTTACTTATTCCAAGGGCTAAAACCTTTCATTTCCAAATATTATTGAAAGGGTATGTGGCAAAATTCTTTCTGTCTAAATAAAGATTTAATGGTAGACCAAAATAAACAATTAACCATTCATTTAAAATCTGTATTTTACCCAGGTCTTATCATTTTCTTTCCTTAATTTTAAATACAACATATTGGTGTATGTGGGAATATCATCGTCCTAATCTGCATCATATCAAATTTTGACCTACAATTGTACACTTTCTTGTTTTTCTTAATAGAAATTTCATAACAGAATCTGTAAACCAAAAAAAGAAAAAAAAAAAACATTTAGGCAGTCGGTCAGAATACTCAAACCATTTTCCTCCCTCATCACACCACATGTGGTGGAATATTTCTTAAAAATCATGTTAAAATATCATGTCATTGTTTTTACCAGCCAATGACCATTCTTTATTTTTAAGACACCCTTTCATTCCCTGCCTTCAACATGTCTAAATAGTTGGTTGTATATGGTGTGTTTGTATTGAAGACGCTTTTATTTTTAAATTTTCCACATTGTCCTGAGTTGGCTGGTGGATTTTATCATTCTCTTCTAATTTTCAACAATCACCACATGACACCACCTGACACTGCAAAAGAGAATTACAACTTGCTTGCTTTCTTCCAGGACTCCATCTTTCTTTTCTATTTTTACCAATGCCTTCTCTCCTGCTGCTGTCTTTTCCAACCAGCTCATTCTCCATTACCCCAAGCTAGAAATAGTCTGCAGAATTGTTTGTGCTGCAACCAACTGAGGTCCCTGATTTGGAGAAGCAGAAAAGAGACAAGCCAGACCAGTTAATAGAAACCACCCCATGGCCATATATCCTGGGTCAGCAATGACAGGATTACCATGATTTTAGTGTGTCAGGCTCCACTCATTGGAACCCTTTCATAATCCAGTGCAAAATTTGATTTCATGGTACTTGGAAAGGTTATCCATGGCCCTAATTGGGGATGTATCTGGTGTCTGGTGAATTTTGATAATGTTGACTGTTAATTGAGATGGCTCTACTTTCTCATTCTATTCTAATTTCTGCCTCTGCCCTTGGATTCATTGCTCTGAGGTTCACTGGTGGGAAATATTATAGTTTTCCTAGTGATATTGTTATGTTTGCTATTTAAGGGCAATGAGATATGTGCAAATTCCAAAGGGGACTTTTTTACAGAGAAAGAATGAAACCCTCATTGGAAATTACATGATGAAACAGAAATTTATTTCATTCCTAGAGATTAAAATGTCCAAGTATTCTAGGGGGAATACAATAATCAGAATTTTGTTATTATTTATTTCTGTTACATCAGACTAATTATTTTCCTTTACTTGCATTTTTGCCATACTATCCCATTCTGACAATTGATTATATTAAATCTAACTTAACTTTGCACACCCTTTTAAAATTTACATTGTCTTTTAATGTAATATACATCTCAGTCCATAATTTAAAAATAAGGACATTTTCAACAGCTTTAAAAAATCCACTCATTGTTCACATTGTCCATATGATGTAGTATGGGATAACATATCAATAAAACTGATTGACAACCAAAAACATTAATACAAAGACAGCCAGAAAAACACTTATGCATGTCAGTGTAAACAAATGAATTGAGAGGTGAAAAATTTCTTATTTATTCTTCTGGTTTTCCTTATTGATTATAATTATAGAGCTATTGCAATGGTTTAATAATGATTGAAGAGATGAATGCACACCTCTGTGGCTATACCAAGGACCAGGGAATGTACACATTAGATAAACAGGATATTGGTTTAATGTGTGTCAATAATACAGGTTTGTTTTAAAAATCGTGGGGATGTCAGGAATGGATTCACAAGTTGAGCCATGGGTGATAGTTATTACTCGTGTTTGAAAGATGCTCTGGCCAATTTTTAAAAATGAATCACAATTCAAGTTTCTGCTGGAGAAGTGTGTAAGGGACCACTGTAAGGAGTTATGCCCCTTTATTTTTATGATCAGGATTTTTGCTCTAGATTTCTCATTTATGTATGTTCATTTATGATTGATATGCATCATTAAAAATATATACTATGAGAAAGAAGGTGGTGAGAGTTAAATATGAAGCTTTGCAATTACCTATTTCTGTAAAATGGTCTTCCTTTTGTCTTTCTTCATTGTTGGAGGCTAAAATCACCCGTGCATACAATGGAGGGCAGTACACACTGCTTGATGCTTTAGGCCCTGGAATTTTATGAACCATTCTTCACTGCCTTGATAACTAATGAACATTTGAGTCACTCTTTGTCAACTTTTGGCCCCTAATAGTGCCTTTTTCCCTTCTGCGTGTTGGCAGGGGCTTTCACAAGCCACAGGAGAAATTTGGAGTTTGGGAGCTCTTTCTACTCTGAGTTCTTGGGTTTTCTTTTGTGTATACATGGATTCTATTTCTTTGTAAAAATGGGTTTGATTTTATTTCCAATAATTTCTAAAAAATTACAATAAGTCATAAGAACAGTTCTTTATATATGGATATCTGCATCACAATCTCTCTGCACTCGAGAACAGCCCAATGATGTCTAGAAAATCAATAATGATTTCATTGAAACAAAACCCAGAGCTATAAACATTCAGAAAACTATTATGAAGTCATGTAAAAGATATTCTCTGAGTTGTTGATTTAAAATTGTGATTATTCAAAAATGGAAGAATCACGGAGAAACATACTCCCAATATTATTCTCCTAGTTAGAGTAATTCAATATTATTTCAATACCTATTATCAAGAAAATCTAGTCCAAAAGTTTATATAAAATTTGCATGCCACACCAACTCTTCTCTTTGAAGTCTCTTATTTTTAAAGAGTTTACTGTTTCTAAGGGCTAAAACCTTTCAATTCCTATTAGTGGTGACAGGGTATGTGGAAAAATTCTTTCTGTGTAAGTAAAGATTTATTTGTAGATAAAAAATGAAAATTAATCATTCTTTTGAAATCTCTATTTAACCAAGGACTTATCTTATTTCTTCCTTAATTTTAAATACACCAGATTGGTGTATGAGGGAATATCATCATCCTAGTCTGCATTATATCTAATTTTAAACTCCATTTGGACACATTCTCATTTTCTTTAAATATATTTCTTAACAGAATCTGTGAAGTAAAAAAAAAAAATATGCAGCTGGTCAAAATACTCAAACCTCTTTCCCCAGCAGTGTACCACATGTGGTGGAATATTTCTTACAGCTCATGATAAAATATCATGGAATTGTTTCCAACAGCCAGTGACCATACTTTATGTTTAAAACACACTTTTTTACCCTGCCTTCAACATTTCTCAAATGTTGGTTGTATATGGTGTGTCTGTATTGAAGACTCTTGTGTTTTAATTTTTTCCACATAGTCATGCGTTGGCTAGTGGATTTTTTTCTTTCAGTTCTAATTTTAAACCAGCACAGAACCGCACTGCAAAAGAGAATTAGAGCTTGGTTTCTTTCTTCCAGGATTCCATTGTTCTCCTCTTACTTTTCTATTTTTAGCAGTTCCTTCTCTCCTGCTGCTCTCTTTTCCAAACAGCCCAATCTCCATGAACCCAAGCTTCAAATAATTAGTTGCTGAATTGTTTGTGGCACAACAAAGTAAGGTCTCTGCTTTGGAGGAGCAGAAAGAAAACAAACCAGGCTTGTTGCTAGTAACTGCCTCGTGGTCATTTTACCTGGGTCAGCAATAGTAGGATGACCATGTTTTTAGTGTGCCAGGCTCCAGCCCTGGGAACCCTTTTGGAATCCAGTGCAAAAGTTCAAATTCATGGTATTTGAAAGGTTATCCATTAACCTGATCAGGGATATATCTGGTGTCTGGTGAATTTTGACAATGTTGATCTTCATTGAGATGACAATAATTTCTCATTCTATTCAAATTTCTTCCTCTGTCCTTGGATTTCATTGCTCTGAGGATCATTGGATGGATATACAATGGGTTTCCTAGTGATCTTCTTATGTGTGGTAATTTAGGACAATGAGGTGTGTGCAATTTCCAAAGAGGACATTTTTAACTCAGAAAGAATGGATGCTTCAATGGAAATTACACGATACAACAAAAGTTTATTTCTCCCATAGAGATTATAATGTCCAAGTATTTTTCAGAGAATATAGCTATCAGAATTTTGTTATAATTTATTTTCTTAACATCAGACCCATTACTTTCCTTTACAAGTGTTTGTGCAATATTATCTCTTTCTTGTCATTGATTGTATCAAATCTAACCTAATCTCCACTCCCTTTGAAAATTAACATTCTCTTTCAATCTAATATCCATTTCAGCTCATAATTTTAAAATAAAACCTTTTCAACAGTTTTTAAAAAGTCATTGATTCTTCACTTTGTATACATGATGTAGTGTCAGATCACATATCAATAAAACTGATAAACAAAAAATTGTGTTCAAGGACAGTCAGACCTATGCACATGACACTGACCTATGCATGTCAGTGTCAAGAAATGAACTGAGAGGTGAATAATTTCTAATTCATTCTTCTGCTTTTACTCTATTTATTATAATTAATATACAGCTATTGAAAAGTTGAATAATGATAGAAGAGGTGAATGCACACTTCTGTGAATATACCAAGGACCCGGGAATGTACACATTGGATAAACAGGATATTGGTATAACATGTCTCAATAAAACTGATTTGTTTTAAAAATCCTGGAGATGTGAGGATTTGTACACCCAATTTGAGCCGTGGATAATAGTTATTAGTCATTTTTCAAAGATGCTCTGGCCAATATTTTAAAATGAATCACCATTCAAGTTTCTGCTGGAGATATGTTAAGGGACCACTGTACCATGTTATGCCCCTTTATTTTCTAAAGTCATGATTTCTGCCCTAGCCTTCAAGTTTATGTATGTTCATTTTTCATTGACATAAATCATTAAAATATATACTAAGATAAATAGGGTGATGAGAGTCAAACATGAAGAATTGGAATTACATATTTCTTTAAATTGTTCTGCCTTTTGTTTTTCTTCATTGTGGGAGGGTAAAATCAGGGGTGTATAAAGTGGAGGGTGGTACACTTTGCTTGATGGATTATGTCCTTGAATTTTATAATCCATTTCATCCCATGATAACCTGTGAACAGTTGAGTCCCACTTGGTCAACTTGCAGACCCTAGCAGAGCCTTTTTCTCTTCTGGTTGATGGCAGGGGCTTTCCCAAGCCATAGGAGAAATTTGGAGTTTGGGAAGAGTTTATACTCTGAGTTCTTGGGATTTTTATGTGTGTATTTATGAATTTTGTTACTTTGTAAGAATGAGTTTGGTTTTATTTCCAGTCTTTTCTAAAAAAATTTCAATAAGTCATAAAAGCAGTTATTTATGTATGGACACCTGTATCACAATCTCTCTGCACTCGAGAACAGCCCAATTATGTCCAGAAAATGAGGAATGATTTCATTGAAACAAAACCCAGAGCTATAAACATTCAGAAAACAATCGTGAAGTCATGTAAAAGATCTCCTCTGAATTATTGATTTAAAATTGTGATGATTCAAAAATGGAAGAATCACAGAGAAACATTTCTTGTACTTCCCATTATTATTCTCCTAGGTAGAGTAGTTTAATATTATTTCAATAAGTATTAGGAAGAAAATCTAGTACAAAAGTTTTCATAAAATTTGTATGCCACATGAACTCTTCTCTTTGAAGCCTCTTATTTTTAAAGATTTTATTGTTTTTAAGGGTTAAAACCTTTCATTTCCAATTAACATTGACAGGGTATGAGGAAAAAAATTTTTTATCTTAGTAAAGATTTATTTGTAGATCAAAATAGATAATTAATCATTCTTTTAAAATCTGTATTTTACTGAGGACTTAAATTTTTTTCCCTTAATTTTAAATAAAAAAATTGGTGTATGAGGGGACATCGTCGACCTAAGTGGCATTATATCTAATTTTCACCTCCAATTGGCCACATTCTGTTTTTCATAATATATATTTCTTAACAAAATGTGTAAAGTATAAAAAAACATTTATGCAGTTGAACAAAACACTCAAACCTCTGCTCCATCATCACACCACATGTGGTGGAATATTTTTAGAGATCATGATAAATATGACATTGTTTCCACCAGCCAGTGATCATACTTTATGTTTAAATACACTCTCATACCCTGCCTTCAGCATGTCTCGATAGTTGGTTGAATATGGTGTGTCTATATTGAAGACACTTGTGTTTTAAATTTTTCCCCATAGTACTGAGCTGGCTGGTGGATTTTTTTCTTTCTCTTTTAATTTTCAACCAGCACATTACTGCACAGCAAAACCGAATTAGGGCTTGGTTTGTTTCTTCCAGGATTCCATTGTTCTCCTCTTTCTTTTCTATTTTTAGCAGTGCCTTCTTTCCTGCTACTGACTTTTTCAAACTGCCCAACATCCATGCACCCACGGTCCAAATAATTAATCTGCAGAATTGTTTGTGGTACACCAAAGTAAGGTCCCTGATTTGGAGGAGCAGAAAGAAAACAAGCCAGGCCTGTTGCTATTAACTCCCTCGTGGCCATTTTACCTGGGTCAGCAATACCAGGATGACCATGTTTTTAGTGTGCCAGTCTCCATCCCTGGGAAACCTTTCAGAATCCAGTGCAAAAGTTCCATTTCATTGTACTTGGAAAGGTTATTCATTAAGTTAATTGGGGGTGTATCTGGTGTCTGGTGAATTTTGACAATGTTGGCTCTTCATTCAGATGGCAATACTTTCTCATTCTATTCAAATTTCTTCCTCTGCCCTTGGATTCCATTGCTCTGTGGAATGCTGGTTGGAAAAGGTATGGTTGTCCTAATGAACTTGTTATGTGTGGTAATTTAGGACAATGAGGTGTGTGCAATTTCCAAAGAGGACATTTTTATCTCAGAAAGAATGAATGCCTCAATGGAAATTACATGATACAACAAAAGTTTATTTCTCCCGTAGAGAAAATAATTTCCAAGTATTTTTCGGGGAATATAACTATTAGAATTTAGTTAAAATTTATTTCCCTATCATCAGACCCATTACTTTCCTTTACATGTGTTTGTACAATATTATCTCTTTCTTGTCATTGATTTTATAAAATCTGACTTAATCGCCACTCCCTTTTAAAATTAACATTCTCTTTCAAACTAATATCCATTTCAGTTCATAATTTTAAAATAAAGACCTTTTCGACAGCTTTTAAATAGCCATTCATTCTTCACTTTGTATCTATTATGTAGTATCAATCACATATCAATAAATCTGATAAACAAAAAAATGTGTTCAAGGACAGTCAGAACACACTTATGCATGTCAATGTCAAGAAATGAATTGAGAGGTGAATAATTTCTAATTCATCCTTCTGCATTAACTTTATTTATTATAATTAATATAAAGCTATTGAAAAGTTTAATATTGATAGAAGAGATGTATGCACACCTCTGTGAATATACCAAGGACCTGGGAATTTACACATTGGATGAACAGGATATTGCTTTAACATGTCTCAATAAAACTGATTTGTTTTAAAAATCCTGGAGATGTCAGGAACTGTACACCCAATTTGAGCCATGGATAATAATTATTAATCATCTTTCAAAGATGCTGTGGCCAATATTTAGAAATGAATCACCATTCAAGATTCTGCTGGAGATATGTCTGTGGGACCACTGTACAATTTTATGCCCCTTTATTTCTTAAGTCATGATTTCTGCTCTAGATTTAAGTTTATATATGTTAATTTATCATTGATATAAATCACTAAAATATACATTAAGAGAAATAGGGTGGTGAGAGTCAAACATGAAGTCTATTTCTCTAAACTGTTCTGAATTTTGTTTTTCTTCATTGTGGGAGGGTAAAATCATAGGCGTATATTGTGGAGGGTGGTACACTTTGCTTGATGGATTATGTCCTTGAACTTTATAATCCATTTTCACCCCATGATAATTTGTGAACTGTTGAGTCTTTCTTTGTCAACTTGTGGACCCACACAGTGCATTTCTCTTCTGGGTGATGGCAGGGAATTTCACAAGCCAATGGAGAAATTTGTAGGTTGGGAAGAGTTTATACTCTGAGATCTTGTGTTTTCATTTGTGTATATGTGAATTCTGTTTATTTGTAAAAATGAGTTTGATTATTTCCAATACTTTCTTAAAAAGTCAAATTAGTCATCAGAGCAGTTATCTATATATGGACACCTGCATCACAATCTCTCTGTACTCGAGAACACCCCAATGATGTCCAGAAAATCAGGAATGATTTCATTGAAACAAAACCGAGAGCTATAAACGTTCAGAAACTCTCTTGTGATTATTCAAAAATGGAGGAATCACTGAGAAGTATTTCTGATCCTCCCATTATTATTCTCCTAGTTAGAGTATTAGAGTAGCTCAATATAGTTTCAAAAACTATTAGGAAGAACATCTAGTCCAAAAATGTATGTAAAATTTGCATGCCAAACAAACTCTTCTTTTTGAAGTCTCTTATCTTTAAAGAGTTTACTGTTTCTAAGAGCTAAAACCTTTAATTTTATATTACCATTTACAAGGTGTGTGGAAAAATTCTTTCTGTGAAAGTAAAGATTTGTTTGTAGACAAAAATAGAAAATTAACCATTCTTTTAAAATCTGTATTTTACCAAGGACTTAAAATTCTTTTCCTTCATTTTAAATATACCAAATTGGTTTAAGAGGAAATATCGTCATCCTACTCGGCATTATATCTAATTTTCACCTTCTTGTTTTTCTTAATATATATTTCTTAACAGAATCTGAACACTAAAAAAAAACATTTATGAAGTCGGTCAGAATACTCAAACCAATTTCCTCAAGCATCACACCATATGTGATGGAATATTTCTTACAGATCATGATAAAATATCATGGCATTGTTTCCAGTAGCAAGTAACCATACTTTATGTTTAAATACACTTTCATACCCTGCCTTCAACATGTCTCGATACTTGGCTGTATATGGTTTGTCTGTACTGAAGACTCTTGTGTTTTAAATTTTACCACATAGTCCTGAGTTGGCTGGTGGATTTTTTCTTTCTCTTTTAATTTTCAACCAGCACTGCACCACACTGCAAAAGAGATTTAGAGCTTGGTTTGTTTGTTTTTTCCAGGAATCCATTGTTCTCCTCTTTCTTTTCTATTTTTAGCAGAGTCTTCACACCTGCTGCTCTCTTTTCCAAACAGCCCTTCTCCATGCCCCCAAGCTCCAAATAATTAAACTGCAGAATTGACTGAAGCACACCAAACTAGGGCCCTGCTTTGGAGGAACTGATAGAAGACAAGCCAGACCTGTTGCTAGTAACAGACTCGTGGCCATTTATCCTGGGTCAGCAATGGCAGGATGACCATGATTTAAGTGTGCCATGCTGCACCCCTGGGAACCCTTTTCAAATCCAGTGTAAAAATTCACTTTCATGGGTACTTGGAAAGGTTATCCATTGCCCTAATCAGGGATATATCTGGTGTCTGGTGAATTTTGATAATGCTGGCTGTTCATTGACATATCTATACTTTCTCATTCTATTCAAATATCTTCCTCTGCCCTTGGATTCCATTGTTCTGATCATCACTGGTTGGAAAAACTATGCTTTCCTAATTATCTTGTTATGTGTGGTAATTTAGGCCAATGAGGTGTTTGCAATTTCCAAAGAGGACATTTTTATCTCAGAAAGAATGAATGCCTCAATGGAAATTGAATGATACAACAAAAAGTTATTTTCTGACCTATAGGTTATAATGTCCAAGTATTTTGGGGGGAATATAATTATTAGAATTTTGTTATAATTTATTTCCCTAACATCAGACTAATTATTATCCTTTATTAGTATTTGTGCCATATCACCCCTTGCTTATCATTGATTATATTAAATCTACTTTACTTTGAACTACCTTTTAAAATTTAAATACTCTTTCAATCTATTATACATCTCAGTTCATAATTTTAAAATAAAGACCTTTTCAACAGCTTAAAAAAAACCAGTCATTGTTCACTATGTCCACATGATGTAGTATGGGATCACATATCAATAAAACTGGTCGACAAACAAAAAAATTTCTTCAAGGACAGCCAGAAAAACACTTATGCATGCCAGTGTCAACAAATGGATTGAGAGATGAATAATTTCTTATTTATTCTTCTAGTTTTTCTTTATTTATTTTAAATATTATACAGCCTTTGGAATGGTTTAATAATGATTGAAGAAATAAATGAACACATCTGTGAATATGCCAAGAACCAGGGAATGTACACATTGGATAAACAGGATATTGGCTTAATATGTCTCAATAAAAGAGATTTGTTTTAAAAATCATGGGGATGTCATTTATGTGGAAAAATTCTTTCTAAGTAAAGATTTATTTGTAGACAAAAATAGATAATTAACCTTTCTTTTAAAATCTGTACATTACTGAGGACTTAAATTTTTTTTTCCTTAATTTTAAATACACCAAATTGGTGTATGAGGGAATATCATCATCCTAAGCTGCAGTATATCAAATTTTCACCTCCAATTGGCCACATTCCTGTTTTTCATAATATATATTTCTTAACAGAAACAGTGAATTAAAAAAAACATTTATGCAGTCGGTCAAAATACTCAAACCTCTTTGCTCCAGCATTGCACCACATGTGGTGGAATATTTTTTACAGATCATCATAAAATATCATGGCATTTTTTCCACCTGCCAGTGACCATACTTTATGTTTAAGTACACTTTCATACCCTGCTTTCAACATGTCTTGATAGTTGGTTTTATATGGTATCTTTGTATTGAAGACTCTTGTGTTTTAACTTTTTCCACATAGTCCTGAGATGGCTGGTGGATTTTTAATTTCTCTTCTAATTTTCAGCCATCACTGCACCGCACTGCAAAGAGAATTAAGGCTTGGTTTGTTTCTTCCAGGATTCCATTGTTCTCCTCTTTGTCTTCTATTTTTAGCAGTGCGTTTTCTCCTGCTGCTCTCTTTTCGAAACAGCTCTTTCTCCATGCCTGCAAGCTCCAAAAAATTAGTCTGCAGAATTTTTTGTTTCACACCAAACAGAGGTCTCTGCTTTGAAGGAGCAAAAGGAAGACAAGACAGACCACTTGCTAGAAACCGACTCATGGCCATTTATCCTGGATCAGCAAAAGCAGGATGACCATGATTTTAGTGTGCCAGACTCGACCCTTGAGAGTCCTTTCAGAATCCAGTGCAAGAGTTTGCTTTCACGGTATTGGAAACGTTATCCTTTATTCTAATCAGGGATGTATCTGGTGTCTGGTGAATTTTGATAATGTTGTCTCTAAATTGAAATGACAATATTTTCTCCGCAATAATTTCTTCCTCTGCCCTTGGATTCCATTGCTCTGAGGATGACTGGTTGGAAACACTATGGATTTCCTAGTGATCTTGTTATGTCTGGTAATCTAGGCCAATGAGGTGTGTGCAATTTCCAAAGAGGACATTTTTATCTCCAAAAGAATGAATGCCTCAATGGAAACTGCAGGATAAAACAAAAGTTTATTTCTCCCCTAGAGATTACAATGTCCAAGTATTTTGGGGGGAATATAATTATTAGAAATTTGTTAAAATTTATTTCCCTAACATCAGACTAATTATTTTCCTTTACATGAGTTTTTGCCATATTATATCTTTCTTATCACTGATTCAATTAAATCTAACCTAATCTACACTCCCTTTTAAAATTAACATTCTCTTTCAATCTATTACACATCTCATTTCATAATTTTAAAATAAAGACTTTTTCAATAACTTTAAAAAAGCCAATCATTGTTCATTTGTACACCTGATATAGTATGGGATCACATATCAATAAAACTTATCGATAATAGAAAACAATTGTTTAAGGGCAGCCAGAAAATCACTTATGCATGTCAGGGTCAACATATTGCTTGAGAGATGAATAATTTCTTATTTATTCTTCTGGTTTTTCTTTCTTTATTTTAATTATTATACAGCTATTGGAAAGGTTTAATAATGATTGAAGAGATAAATGAACACATCTGTGAATATACAAAGAACCAGGGAATGCACACAATGTTTGAACAGGATTTTGGTTTAAAATGTCTCAATAAAACAGATTTGTTTTAAAAATCGTGGGGATGTCAGTAAGATACATCCATGTTGAGCCATGGATAATAGTAATTAGTCATGTTTTAAAGATGCTCAGGCCAATTTTTAAAAAGGAATCACAATTCAAGATTCTGCTAGAGATGTGTGTAAGAGACCACTGTAAGGTGTTTTGCCCCTTTATTTTCTAAGGTCATGATTTCTCTTCTAGACTTCAAGTTTATGTAAGTTCATTTATGATTGATGTGCATCACTAAAAATATATATTAAGAGAAATAGGGTGATGAGAGTAAAATATGAAGCTTTGGAATAATCTAATTCTCTAAAGAGTTCTGCCTTTTGTTTTTCTTCATTGTGGGAGGGTATAATCACGGTTGTATAAAGTGGAGGGTAGAGCACTTTGCTTGATGGATTCGGTCCTTGAATTTTATGATCCATTCTTCACCCCCATGATAACTTATGAAGAGTTGAGTCACTCTTTTTTGACTTGTGGATCCTAGCAGTGCCTTTTCTCTTCTCAGTGATGGCAGGGATTTTCACAAGCCATAGGGTAAATTTGGAGGTTTGGAGCTCTTTATACTCTGAGTTCTTGTGTTTTCATTTTTCTATATGTGGATTCTGTTTCTTTGTAAGAATGAGTTTGATTTTATTTACAATACATTCTAAAAAATTACAATAAGTCATTAGAGCAGGTATTTATATATGGACATCTGCATCACAATCTCTCTGCATTCAAGAACAGCCAAATGATGTCCAGACAATCAGGAATGATTTCATTGAAACAAAACCCAGACTTATAAACATTCAGAAAACTACCGTGAAGTCATGTAAAAGATCTTCTCTGAATTGTTGATTTAAATTTGTGACTAATAAAAAATGGAAGAATCACGGAGAAACATTTCTTGTACCTCCCATTATTATTCTCCAAGTTAGAGTAGTTTAATATTATTTCAATAACTATTAGGAAGAAAATCTAGTACAGAAGTTATGTATAATTTATATGCCACACGAACTCTTCTCTTTGAAGTCGCTTATTTTTAGAGTTTACAGTTTCTTAGGGTTAAAACCTTTCATTTTCAATTAGCATTGACAGGATATGTGGAAAAATTCTTTTTGTCTAGGTAAAGATCTCTGCGGACAAAAATCGGTAATTTAACATTCTTTTAAAATCTGTATTTTAGGGAGGACTTAAAATTTTTTTCCCTTATTTTAAATAAACCAAATTGGTGTATGAGGGAATATCGTCATTCTAATCACCATTATATGTAATTTTCACCTCCAATTGACCACATACTTGTTCTTCTTAATATATAATTCTTAACAGAATCTGTAATGTAAAAAAAAAATTATGCAGCTGGTCAGAATATTCAAACCACTTTCTTCCAGCATCACACCATATGTGGTGGAATATTTCTTACCAATCATGATAAAATATCATGGCATTGTTTACACCAATAGAGATCATACTTTATTTTTGAAACACACTTTCATACCCTGCCTTCAACATGTCTCGATAGTTGGTTGTACATTTTGCATCTGTATTGAAGACTCCTGTGTTTTAAATTTTTCCACATAGTCGTGAGTTTTCTAGTGGATTTTTTCTTTCACTTCTAATTTTCAATCAACAGTGAACTGCACTGCAAAACAGAATTACAGCTTGGTTTCTTTCCTCCAGGATTCCATTGTTCACAACTTTCTCTTCCATTTTTAGCAGTGCCTTCTCTCCTTCTGCTGTCTTTTCCAAGCAGCCCATTCTCCATGCCCCCAACCTCCAAATAATTAGTCTGCAGCATTGTTTGTGTCACACCCAAATAAGGTCCCTTATTTGGAGGAGCAGAAAGAAGACAAGCCAGACCTGTTGCTAGAAACCACCTCGTGGCCATTTATCCTGGGTCACCATTGTCAGAATGACCATGATTTTAGTTTGCAGGTTCCACTCCTGGGAGCTCTTTTGGAATCAATTGCAGAAGTACTATTTCTGGTTACTTGAAAATTTATCCATTGCCCTAAGTTGGGACCACTCTGGGGTCTGGTGAGTCTTGATAATGTTGACTCTTCATTGTGATGGCACTACTTCCTTTTTATTATAATTTCTTTCTCTGCCCTTGGACTCCATTGCTCTGAAGATCCCTGGTGGGAAATGCTATGGTTATCCTGGTGATCTTGTTATGTGAGGTAATTTAGGCCCATGAGATCTGGGCAAATTCCAAAGAGGACCTTTTTTATTCAGAAATAACGAGTGCCTCATTGGATATTACATGATGAAACAAAAATTTATTTCATTCCTAGAGATTAAAGTGTCAAAGTACTCTAAGGGGAACACCATAATTAGAATTTCATTATACTTTACTTTCATTACTTCAGACTAATTAATCTCCTAAGGGTTTGTGCCATACCACCCCTTTCTTTTCAGAGATTATATTAAATCAAACTTACCCTTACATTTCCTTTTAAAATTTTCATTCTCGTTGAATCCAATATACATCTAGTTCATAATTTTAAAATAAAGACCTTTTCAACAGCTTTAAAGAAGCCATTCATTGTTCACTTTGTCCCCATGATGTAGTATGAGAATACATATCAATAAAACTAATAGATAAACAAAAAAAAATTATTAAAGGACAGCCAGCCAAACACCTATGCATGTCACTGTCAACAAACGGAATGAGAGGTGAATAATTTCTAATTTATTCTTCTGGTTTTTCTTTTTTTATTATAATTATCATACAGCCATAATAATGGACTAATAATTATTGAAGAGATGAACACACACCTCTGTGAATATATCAAGGAACAGGTAATATAAACATTGATGAATAGGATGTTGGTTTAATATGTCTCAATAAAACAGACTTGTTTTAAAAATCGTGGGGATGTCAAGAATCGTACACCCAAATTGATCCATGGATAATAGTTAATAGTCTTGTTTCAAAGATGCACTGGCCAATTTTTAAAAAGGAATGACAATTCAATGTTCTGCTGGAGATGTGTGTCTGGGACCACTGTAAGGTGTTATGCCCCTTTATTTTCTAAGGTCAGGATTTCTGCTCTAGACTTCTAGTTTATGTATGTTCATGTAGGATTGATGTGCATCACTAAAGATATATATTAAGAGAAAAGAGTGGTGAGAGATAAATATGAAGCTTTGGAATTACCTATTACTCTAAAGTGGTCTTCCTTTTGTTTTTCTTCATTGTTGGAGGCTAAAATCATGTGTGCATAGAATGGAGGGCAGCACACACTGCCTGATGAATTAGGTTCTTGACTTTCAAGAACCATTCTTCTCTCCCATGATATCTTGTAAACAGTTGAGTCACTCTTTCTCACCTTGTGGACCCTACAGGTGCCTTTTTCTCTTCAGGAGCAATTCCATGGCTGGAATTGGAAGCTCAACTTCCCAAAAATGGGGGAGGAAGAGATGAATGGGCCCCAACTTCAGGTACTGATTAGTAAATTCAGTGGGCTAAAGTATACTCCTAAGAACAGCTAAAGTTTGAACCTGTGCAAGTCAGGAAGAGACCAATAGCTACCATCTTAACTCTGCACTTAGCACGAGGGTAAGTGGGACTGACTGAAAATCACAGTGCTGGTAGGGACTGGCTTCTTTCAATCTAGGTCAGATTGCAGCACTAGCATAAGACCCAGGCCCACCTTGGGCAGGGATGAAGCTGGGGGCATCTGCACCAGCCTCTCTGGGAAACAACATGCCACACCATGGAGTACAGTGATCATCTTACTTTGGCAGAATGAGCAACTCCAGTAGCTATTCTGTGGCAAGAATTGGAAGCCTCAGTTCCCAAAATCAAGGGAGGAAGAGATGATTGGCAACTGATTTCAGCTACTGATTAATAAATTTGGCTGGCTAAAGTATAACCCTAAGAAAAGATAAAGTTTGAACTTGTTCACATTGGAAAGAGGCTGGTACCTTCCATTTTGACTACAACCCCAGCATGAGGGGAACACAGGCTGATGACCAAAAATCACAGTGAGGGTAGAGACTGGTTTCTTTCACCCAGATTGGCCTGCAGCCTAGCCTAGACTTCAGCCCCAACTTTAACAAGGAGGAAGCTGGAGAGCCCTGCACCAGCTGGTTACTGCAGGTAACTGCAGTTACATTTGGCTGGCACTGAATGAATAATCAGGAGTCTACTGGGGTAATTGTGGTCATCTTGGGCCTGCATGGCATAGATTGCTGCCCACATCTGCAGCTCCCAGGCAGGGGAGAAAGGGATGTGAAGCTTCATCAGTCTCTCTGGGCAATTACAGTATAGACATGCACGACTTGGATTTTTCCACACAGCTGTGGCTCTATTCCTACTTCTGGGAAAGGAAAAAATTGAGAGAAGCATCATCACTCCTTGAGGCAATGAAGGCAGCTTAAGTCTCCAAAGCTTATAGCACTAAGTATATACCTGGCTCTTACTCCACAACCAGCAAGGGAGAAGGGCATGAAGCACTAAACTAAAGAGAAAAACTGCACCCAGAATAAGTACTATGGTAAACCAGATGCCAACACAACAACAAAAATTTACAATCCACACAAAGAAACAGGAAGATCTGGCCCAGTTAAAGTTACAAGATAAGCCTCCAGATGACATAAAGAAGTTTAAACAACTAATCATAGATGTCCAAACAAATCTCCTTAATAAATTCAATGAGATGACTAAAAAATTTAAAGGTATTAAGAAGACATTGGATGAGCACACAGAAGAATTTTAAAGTATACATAGAAAAATAGCAGGTCTTATGGGAATGAAAGGTACAATAAATGAAATAAAAAATACACTAGAATCATATAATAGCAGATATGAGGAAGCAAAAGAAAGGACTGGTGAGCTTGAAGTAATGGCCTCTGAAAGTGAATATACAAAAGAATAGATGAAGAAAAGAATAGAAAAATTGAACAAGGTCTCAGGGAACTAAATGACAACAAGAGACATGCAAACATATGTGTCACGGGTGTCCCAGAAGGAGAAGAGGTGAGATAAGGAGCAAAAGGAATATTTGAAGAAATAATGGTAAAAAATTTCCCAACCCTATTTAAGGACATAGATATCCATGTCTAAGAAGCACAATGTACTCCCATCCAAGAAAATACGGATGGACCAACTCTGATACACATACTAATCAGAATGTCAAATGCCAAAGACAAAGAGAGGATTCTGAGAGAAGCAAGAGAAAAGCAATTCATAACATATAAAGGATACACAATAAGATTAAGTGCTGATTTCTCACATGAAACCATGGAGGCAAGAAGACAGTGGTATGATATATTTAAGATACTGCAAGAGAAAATTTATAGCCAAGAATCTTATATCTGGCAAGACTGTTTTTCAAAAATGAGAATGAGTTTAGAATATTCACAGATAAACAGACACTGAGAGAGTTTGGAACCAAGAGACTCACTTTACAGGAAATAGTAAAGTGTGTGCTACATCCTGAAAAGAAAAGACAGGCCTGGAAGAGCATCTAGAAATGAAGATTATATCAATAAAAGTAACTAAAAGTGTCAAAAGAGTGGTGAAAATAAAATATGACAGAAAAAAAAAAAAACAAATAATCAGGAAATAACTTAATCAATGATGTAAAGCACTTGTATTCAGAAAACTACAACTCATTGTTAAAAGAAATTTGAAAAAAGTCCTAAATACTTGGAAGAACATTGTATGCTCACAGATTGGAAGTCTAAATATCATTAAGATGTCAATTCTCCTCAAATTGATATACAGTTTCAATGCAATCCCAATAAAAATTTTACCAGAATTATTTAAATAAATGAAAAACATGATTATCAAATTTATTTGGAAAGATATGGGGTCTTGAATAACCAGAAACATATTAAAAAGGAAAAGTGAAGTTGGAGCACTTTGATTTCAGACTTTAAAACATATTACCTAGCTACAGTGGTAAAAACAGAATGATACTGGCATAAAGAGGGACACATAGACCAATAGAACCAAACTGGTGGTTCAGACACAGACGCTCACATCTATGGTCAAGTAATTTTTGACTATCCTGTCAAACCCACCTAGCTTGGACAGAACAGTCCATTCAACAAATGGTGCTGAGAAAACTACATATACATACCAAAAGAAGGAAAGAGAATCCTACCTCATATATTATACAAAAATTAACTCAAAATGAATCAAACACCTAAATATAAAAGCAAAAATGATAAAGCTTCTAGGAGAAAATGTAGGAAAATATCTTCAAGACCTGGTGGTAGGTGGTGGATTCTTAAAGGAGATAAAAGGAAGACTCACATGGACTACTGATATTTAATGTATGTAGAAGTTTTAATTAGCTTTACTATAAAAGTGTGGATATGTACAGAGTTGATGGTAACACATTATAGTGAGTAAGAGCTGCTTTATGAATGGGGATGTGGATGAAAATGTTAGTCTAGGTATATAAATGCCAATTGATGAAAAGCTAGAGAATAATCTAGGGACTGAATAGCACAGTGAACCCAGAGGTGGTTGAGAATTTTGGTTGATGGTATAGATTCAAGAGTGTCCTTTGTGAACTAGAGCAGATGTACATCACTATTGCAGTGTGTTGGGAATGTGGAGAAGCATGTGAAAAATACAACTGGAGAGACCTATGGACTGTGGTTAACATTAATAATGTAATATTCTTGCATCTATGCCAAAGATGTACTGTGTTGATAATGAGCGAGTGTGGAAAATGTCTACCAAATGTATGTTGTGGAACTGGTAATAATGAGATGATATTATCTCATAATCTGTAACAAATATTCCACCTCAGTGTGGTGTGTTGATAGAGGGGTGTTGTTTTGGAATTCTGCACATTTGCATAATTGTTTTGTAAGTTTACAACTTCTGTCATAAAATATATATATATATATATAAAATAATAATAAGGATGGTTGGGGGAAAATATATCAAATATAAGATAAGGACTATACTTAGCAGTAAGAGGTTGACAATATTCTTTCGTAATTTGTAAGAAATGTCTCACAACAATGCAAGATGTTGGTGAATGTATGTATGGGAACCCTGTATGATGTTATGAATGTTTGCTTTGTAAGTTCACAAATTTTACTATGCATTTATTGTCTATGTATGTTCATGTATAAATGATATAAATATAATAATAATAAGGTTAGTTGGGGGAAAATACTTTCATAATATTTTGAGGATGCTCTTTAACTATTTAAAATATTTAACAACAATGCAAGGTATTGGTGGTAGGGTGAGGAATAAGAGCACTGTATGATGTTATGCATGTTTGTATTGTAAGTTCACAATTATTGCTATATACTTATTGTTATGTATATTCATGTATGAGTGATATTCTTCAATAAATTTATAAAAAACATAAAAAAATGAAGGACAGTTCAAAATATTCACAGATAAACAGAAATTATGAGAGTCTGTGAATAAGAAACCTGCCCTTCAATAAATAAAAAGGGAGTTCTTCAGGTTGAAATGAAAAAAAGTAAGAGAGAGATAAAGTTAGAGGAGAGTGTAAGAACAATAAAAAGGTAAAAAGAGAAATAAGAACAACATATGGCATAGATAAACCTAAAGAAAATATGGCTAATATTTTCTTCTTCACAGTAATAATTTCTTCTTCACAGTAATTACATCCGACATTAATGGATTAAACTCTCCATTCAAGAGACTCAGATTGGCAGAATGGATAAGGAAATATGACCCATCTTTGTGCTGTGTATAAGAAAACCACCTTAGACCCAGGGATGCAAGGAGACAAATGGTTGGAAAACAAGTTTACATGCAAACAATAAATGGAAAACGATGGGAGTAGCTATACTAATATCAGACAAAATAGATTTTAAATGAAAAACGATTGTAAGACACAAAGCCAGACACTATATATTAATAAATGGGGTAATCTGTCAATAAAAAAGAATTGTGCACATTTATGCACCTAACCAGGGCATCTCAAAATACATAAGGCAAACATTGAAAAATCTAAGTGGAGAAATAGATTCCTCTACAATTACAGTGGGAGATTTTAATACACAAAACATCTCGACAGAGAACCAATTTAGAAACAAAGACCTTGAACAATATTTTAGAAGATCGTGACCTAAGAACCATATGGAGAATATTATAAGTACAGCAGGATATACATTCTTCTCAACTTCACGTGGATCATTCTCCAGGATAGACCACATGCCAGGTCACAGAGCATTTCTCAATGAATTCAGAAAGATTGAAATTATACAAAGTCATTTCTCTGATCACAATGGAATAAAACTCTAAATCAGTAAGGGGCAGAGAACCAAAGTAGGCACAAAAATAAGGAAGTTAAACAACACACTATTAGACAAATAGTGGGTCAAGGAAGAAATCCCAAAAGAAATCAGTACTACCTTGAAACAAATGAAAATGACAACACTACGTATCAAAACCTATGGGATACAGCAAAAGCAGTACTGAGAGGGAAATTCATAATGATAAATACCTATATGAAAAAAGAAGAAAGAGCTATAATCAAGGACCTAACTGCACACCTGGAGGAATAAGGAAAAGAACAACCAACTAACCCCAAAACAAGTAGAAAGAATGAAAAAACAAAAATTATAGCAGAGCTAAATGAAATTGAAAATAAGAAAGCATTAGAAAAAATAAACAAAACCAAAGCTGATTCTTTGAGATGAATAAAGTTTACAAACCCTTAGCTACTCTAATGAAGAAACAAAGAAAGAAAATGCAAATACATAAAATAAGAAACTAGTTAGGGGATATCACCACTGACCACACTGAAATAAACAGTATGATAAGAGGATATTGTGAAAAACTGTATGCCAACAAAATGGATAATTTAAAGGAAATGGAAAAATTCCTAGAATCACACAAGCAGCTTACAATGACAAAAGAAGAAATTGATGAACTCAACAGACCAATCATAAGTAATGAGATTTAATTAGTCAACAAAATCCTCCCAACTAAGAAGACCCCAGGACCAGACAACTTCATAGGTGAATTGTACCAAACATTCTGGAAAGAACTAAACACCAATCCTGCTCAAACTCTTCCAAAAAAGAGAAGCATAGGGAACATTGCCCAACTCATTCTATGATGCCAACATAATACTAATACAAAAGTCAAAGATGCCACAAGAAAGGAAAACAATAGACCAATTTATCTAATGAATCTAGATGCTAAAATCCTCAACAAACTATTTGTAATCATGTTCAATGACACATCAAATGAATTACACAAATGACCAAGTGGGTTTCATTCCTGCTATGCAAGGATTTTTCAACATAAGAAAAGCATTCAACGTAATACACCATATAAACAGATTGAAAGACAAAAGTCACATGATCACTTCTACAGATGCAGAAAAAGCATACAACAAAATCCAGCACACTTTCTTGAAAAAAAAAAAAAAAACACTTCAAAAGATAGGAATAGAACAAAACATCCTCAACATGATAAATGGTATATATGAAAAACCCACAGCTAACATCATATTCAATGGTGAAATCCTAAAAGCATTCCCTCTATGATCAGGAACAAGACAAGGATGTCCACTATGACTCTTCCGAATTTAACATTGTGTTGGAAGTACTTGCTCTAGCATTTGACAAGAAACTGATATAAATGGCATCCAAATTAGAAAAGAAGTGAAAATTTCACTATTTGCAGGTGATGTGATCCTATACCTCGAAAGCCCTGAGAAACGTACAACAAAGTTTCTAGAGCATATAAATGAGTTCAGAAAGGTTGCAGGTTATTAGGTCAATGTGCAAAAATCAGTAGCATTTCTATACACCAATAATGAGAAAATTGAGGAGGAAATCAAGAAAAAAATCCTACATACAATAACATCTTTAAAAAATTAAATACTTAGGAATAAATTTAACAAAAATGTAAATGACTTGTACACAGAAAACTTCACAACATTGTTAAAGGAAATCAGAGGAGACCTAAGTAAATGGAAGAATATTCCCTGTTCATGGATAGGAAGACTAAACATCATCAAGAAATCTATCCTACCCAAACTAACATACAGATTTAATGCAATCCCAATAAAAATCAACACAGCATTTTTTACTGAATTGGAAGAGCTAACTATGAAATTTGTTTGGAAGCACAAGGGGCCCTGAATAGCCAAAGACATATTGGAAAAGAAAAATGAAATTGGAGGAATCACACTACTGACTTTAAAACATACTACAAAGCTACAGAGGTCAAAACTGCATGGTATTGGCACAAAGATAGACATACTGGCAAATGGCAATTTAAGAGTTCTGATATTGATCCTCAAATATACAGTCAACTGACATTTGAAAAGTCCACCAAGCCCACTCAACTGGGAGAAAATGGCCTCTTCATCAAACGGTGCTTGGAGAACTGGATATACATATCCAAAAGATTAAGAGAGGAACACCTTCTCACACCATAGACAAAAATTAACTCAAGATGGATCTAAGATCTAAATATAAGAGCCAAGACCATAAAGATCTTGAAAGATAATGTAGGGAAGCATCACAGAATCTTGATTAGGATATGGTTTCATGAACTGTACATCAAAAGCATGAGTAACAAAAGTAAAAATAGATGACTGAAAGCTCCCCAAAATTAAAAACTTTTGCACCTCAAAGGAGTTTTTCAAGAAAGTGAAAAGGCAGCATAATCAATGGGAGAATATATTTGGTAACCATACATCTGATAGGGGCCTAATATCCAGCATATATAAAGAAAGCCTACACCTCAAAAATAAAAAGACAAGCAACCCATTTAAAAAATGGGCAAGTGATTTGAATAGATATTTCTCCAAAGAAAAAATACAAATGGCTAAAAAAGCACATGAAAAGATGCTCAATGTCATTAGGAATTAGGGAAATGCAAATCAAAATCACAATGAGATACCATCTTACACACATTAGACTGGAGGTTATTAAATAAACAGAGGACTACCAGTGTTGGAGAAGATGTGGAGGAACTGGAATGCTTATCCACTGCTGGTGGGAATGTAGAATGGTGCAGCCATTATGGAGGACAGTTTGATGGTTCCTCAGGAAGCTTAACTATAGAACTGCCATATGATCCAGCCAAACCACTGCTGGGTATATACCCAAAGGAATTGAAAGCAGCGATATGAATGGATAAATGCACACCAGTGTCCATAGGGGCATTAGTCACTATTGCCAAAAGTTGGAAACAACCCAAATCTCCATCAACAGATACATGGATAAACAAATTGTTGTATATACATCCAATGGAATATTACACAGCTGCAAGAAGGAACGCAAGATTAACACATGGGATAATATGGATGAATCTTGAGGACCTTATGTTGAGTGAAGGAAGCTAGGCATTGAAGGACAAATATTACATGATCTTACTGATATGAATTAATCAAGTTGAGCAAACCCACAGAGCTAGATTATGGAAGATAGGTTTATAGAAGAAAGAAAGGGAGAAGGTTTTGAATCAATGCCCTATGGGCAAAATCTATGATAAGGTGGAAGAGTGTACTTGTGTAGTGGATGGGCATGACACTGGTGCAGTGATGCTATTGAATTGGATGGTGCTGATTTGGGAGGGGAGAAGGGTGGAAAGGGTGGGTTGGACTGTCCATGGAACTATGGGGAAGGTTGGGGTAGGGAGCAGTTGAACTCTGGGGATTTGTGGGTACATGGGTGAACCTAAAATGTTAGGAATTTTCCTTTGGAAAATGTGGCAGTGGAGGGGTACTAATTAAGAGTGTTGGGTGTGGGGAGCATGTGGGATGAAGCACATCTGGGGCAGGCTTCTAGGGTGTGTGTGAGTGTTCTTCTTGTCATAGTGTGTTATATTAGTGTGTGGAGACCCACATAATGAAAGGAAATGTGTTGGACTCCCATCTGGAGAGTCCTGCTATGTTCTCAAATAGAGGGTCAGGAGACTCTTGAAAGCATAGGTAGTGCCTAGTAGGGGAGAACAGGCCAGTATGTCAAAGCCTCAGTGTTGTTGCAAGTAACTAAGAATGTTGTTCTTCAAGGAGTGAAGCTCGGTGGTTGCCTTGGTTCCTGAGTGGAGGGGGGGAAAGGATAGAAGAGATGGAACATGGGGCATTTTGGGGCCAATGGAAGTGTTCTACATGATATTGCAATGATAGATACAGGCCATGTTATATTTTCATGAGAAGTTATAAAAGCATATGATCCAAAATATAAACCATAATGTAAATTGACCATGGTTAGTAGCAATGTTTCAGTATTTGTACATCAAATATAACAAATATACCATCCACAAGTAAAATTTTATTAATAGAAGAAAGAGGAAAAGTGGGATGATGTTGGGTATATGGGAATCCCCTATATTCTGTATGTCACTTTTCTGTAAGCTAAACTTCTTTGAAGCCAAAATGAAAAAGATAAGACACTGGGGGAATAAATGGAAGAAAATGTCACTATACATACAAGACAACAGATCTTACAGTGATGAAAAACATAATGTCAATTTTTTCTTAATTTTATGTTTTTATTATATTTTTTATTATTCCAATTGTGTTTAAAATTTTTGTATTTTATTTGTTATTTGTTATTTCATTTTCTTATTAATTGTATTTGGTTATATTGTTCACTTCATTTTTGAAGAAGTTTTAGATCACAGAAGAGTTACAACTGTGGCAAGGGAGGATCCTTCGTGTGTGGTGTTAGTGAAGGGGGATGCATGGAAGGAGGTTCACCTGGGTCACACCTATAAGGCATATAAATGTGTTCAAGTGTTCATCAGGCATTTTCACGGTGGGTGGAGATTCACACAATAAACAAAAGGATATCAAATTCCCATCCTGGGGAGCTCTGCCACATTCTCTAATGGGACAGCAAGAATACAGAATACAGGGGCAGTGACTAGTGAAGGAGCATGGACCAATGCTGGGCCCTATTATTGATGATTGAACTTAGGAACCTTTACTATTGAAATTGAAAGTTAGCCAAATTTTATAAGGTGCTTGAGTTACCTCCTGAGAGCCTCCTTGTTGCTTAAATGTGGCCTCTCTTTAAGCTAACCTCAATATATAAATACATTACCTTACCCTCAGTGTGGGACATGACTCCTGGGGATAAGCCTCCCTTACACCAAGGGGTTATACCAAGCACCAACTAGCAATGCAACTGGAAAAGGACCTTGACCAAAAGGGGAAAAGATATAAACAAATGAGTTTAAAAGGCTGAGAGATGTCAGAGTCCAGAGGTCATTCCAGAGGTTATGCTTATGCATATCTCAGCAGGATCTCATTGATTGCCAAAGTAAATATTGTGTCAAAAAGCCAGGCTCCTGAGGGCTCTCAAGACATCCAGTCATCATAGGCAGGGCAGACAGCTCAGGAGTTTGGTGCCCTCCCAGTGGGCCCTACATGGGAATTTATGCTCCTCAGTGTGACAGAGATGGACTCAATTGTGGTTTCCCTACACATGGCTTTTCTTCCCCTTCTGTTTACCTATAGCTAGTAGTAGAGTTGATAAGTATATGTCCAAGAGACTTAAATCTTTGTGCTGTTCATGTGCCAGCTAGGCCCTGAATTTCAACAGAGTTGCAACATTTACTCTCCAGGTCATTGGACTCACCCAGCACAACTAACAAGGAGATGATGGACAATGACCATCCCAAGGAACAGAGAGAATCTGCAACTGCAATCAAGATAGTGCCATCCATCTGCCCCATGGGATCTAAGCCACCTCTAAATTACAGGTGGAGGAGGCATCACCATTCCAGAATCCTCAGGATTGGGGAATGAATGATGGACTAGAGAAGACTTATTGGTATTCCACTATAGACTTGTGATTCTAGAAATGGAAGAACTTTTATCATTGATGTGGAGGCAGTGGCCACTGAAGGTTCGAAGGGCAGGGAGAGGTGAAAAACTGGTATAATATGGGGCCATTTTCAGGACTTAGGAATTGTCCTGAATGACATTGCAATGACAGATACAGACCATTATATATCTTGTCATAACTTACAAATTTCTGTGGGAGAGAGTGTAAACTACAAAGTAAACTATAATCCATGCATAGTGGCAATGGTCTAAAATGTTTTCATCAATTGTAATGAATGTACCACACTAATGAAGGATGGTGTTAATGTGGGGAAATGTAGGAGGGGTAGGGAGCAGGGCACATGGGAATCTTCAATATTTTTATGTAACATTTATGTAATATAAATATCTTTAAAAGTTAAAAATTAAAAGTAGATTTTAAAAATTCTGTAATGGACTTGAATAATAACAGCACATCTCTGTGATTAAACTGAGAGCCACTGAGTGTACACTTTAGATGGATTGTACAATGCATGGGACCATATTACAGAGTGTATAATGGACTATGGTTAATGGTACAAATATGAGATCATTCTCTTATGAACTATAATAATATACAATATTAATATATGGCATTAATAATAGGATAGTTTGTGGAAAAATACATCCAATATATGTTATGGTCTATGGATAACCAAAATATTATGACAATGTTTTTTCATCATTTTTAACAAATTTGTCACAAAAATGTAAGTTGTTGGAGGTAGAGTGATATATGGGAATCCTGTGTGGTATGCATGATTGTTTTGTTAACTCACCACGTCTTAAATTTTTAAAAAGTGAACGTTTAAAAAATAGAGATTATGTGTGTACAAAACTGTTCATAGCAGCACTTTTCAGGGCAGCAAAAAAGTAGAAATAACACAAATGTCCATCAAAATAAATGAATTAAAAAAACCCTATCTTACTCAAACTCTTCTAAAAAATTGAATAGAGGGGAATACTCCCAAACTTCTTATATCAGGCCAAAGCATACATTCATATTCTGCATAGTTATTCTTTATATACTAGATACATTTATATTTCTCATACCAATACCAGATAAAAATACCAAAATAAAAGTACAAATCAATAAACCTTTTGAATATAACTGAAAAATCCTCAAAATACTAGCAAACTGAATCCAACAGCACATAAAAAGAATTACACTTTGTGCTCAAATTCAATTTATCACATGTATGTAAGAGTGGTTTAACATAAAGTAATCAATGAATGTAATATTCCACATTAAAACAACAAAGGAAAAAAAAACAGGATCATCTCAATTGATGCAGAAAAGGCATGTGACAATATCCACCAATGCTTCTTGATAAAAAAGTAATAGAAGGAGACTTCCTCAACATGTTAAAAAGACATCTATGGAAAGGCAAGATGGTGTCAGTTTAGGAGGGTACTCATTGACTGGCTCTCTGGGGACGGCCAATTGTGGACAGGGTCCTGCCCGAGGGTCTATGCTGTGGGCATATGGAGCGAGAAGCTTGGGTCATCTAGCAGCGGGCAGATCAATGGCGTGGAGTGATAGGTGGAGATTCGTTGAGTTTTGAGCCTGCCTGTGGTGGTTAACACAGAGGGCTGAGTCCCACCAGTAGGGAAAATGGCTGGTTTGAGCCATGATTCCTGCACCTGTGGTTCCCACTCCCGGTGAGGAGGAGCATGCTCTGGGGGAGGGAGGGCTCTGACAGAGGGTGGAGAGGGGTTTAACTTCTGGGGATTTGGCTGCCTGGACCCCCTCATAGCTTTGGGGAGCAGATAAGCTAGCTTGAAACAGCGCCAGGCTGAGGGGAGAGGCAAATCTGCTGAGGAAACCTGATTTACCCAGCAGCCCGCTAACACTGAGGCTTAGACCCAGAGGGGGTGGAGTCAGCCAATTTATCGCTCTGCACTGAAAAGAATCAGAGCTTCAGCTCCCCTGGTTAGGCCAGGAAGTGGGAAGGGCTTGATTAGTTTCCATGAGCCTATTTAGAGTCCCCTCGGTGAAGGGGGTGATCTAGCAGATGACTTCTTTTGTGTCCCTTATATCACACACAAAAAAGGGAGAAGAAAACAGTCACTTTAAAAAATGAATTCCTGTTCTTAATTTAGTTTAATACCAAAAATCTGCCACAAAATCTACAGATAAAATCCTGAAGGGAAATTGATAAATGCAAGCAGGCTGAGAGGATCCGCAAGGACCATAGAAGGAACACTTCCTCCTTAGCTTTGTTTGACTGCTTGCTGGTGTGGTTGTTTGGTTTATCTCTGTTTATTTGTTATCTCTTGCTTTTCTTTCCTCTTTCCTCCCCCCTTTCTGTTTCATTTATTTTTTTTTAAATTGGGTGCTTCTAAATAAACTCTTCTTTGCTGTGCTTCTTTTTCAGTGATTTCCCATTCTCTATCTATATTGATATTGTATCCCAAGATATCTCTTATCCTTTCTTCATCTCTCTGCCTTCTGCTTTCTGCTGTGGTTCTTAGACACCATGCTTTTTCATTAGCCCATAACTTAATGGTGACAATTTCTATTCTATCTATTTTTTTTCTTCTTTTTTAAATTAATATTAGCTTTTTCCTTTTAGCCCTTTTCTTTACTTTCTCTCCCTCCTCATCATTCTAGCCTTCTAAATCATTATATATATATATATATATATATATATATATATATATATATATATAT
>JAKSZT010054380.1:8010534-8160550 GCA_026826555.1 Tolypeutes matacus
TATATATATATATATATATATATATATATATATATATATATATATATTCCTCTATTTGGTTTCCCAGTCCATTGTAGGTACTCCATTTTTTTCCTATTACTCTACACTGACAACTCAAGTTAAGTATTCATTTCACTAAGTCCTATTTGGCCCCTCTTCTAACATTTATCCATATTACTATTATCCTTCTTTCTTTCTCACATCTTTCAATTCCTCTGGCACTAATTTTTTGCCTTCAAGGTAACATAGAAAGAAGCAAGGAAACAAAATAAGAAGAAAAACTGTCAAAGAGAAAGTTTAACACACACACACAGAACCACCAGCTAAATAAAACTCTAAAGGAGAGAGAGAAGCTAATGAACTGAATAAACCCAGCAAGATAAAATGATGACTAGAGGGCAACAAAAAATTACAAACCACACTGAGAAACAGGAAGACATGGGCCACTCCAATAAACAAACTAAAAACCAGAAATATGCAGAACACCAAACAACTAATCAAAGATTCCCAAACAAATATCATGAACCAACTTAATGAAATGAAGTAAGAGATTAAGGATATAAAGAAGACACTGGGAGAACATACTGAGGAAATTGTAAATATACGCAAAAAGATAACAGATATGATGGTGATCAATGGCACAATCCAAGAAATCAAAAAGATGCTGGATTCACATAACAGCAGATTTGAACAGGCAGAAGAAAGAATTAGTGATGTGGAAGAAAATACAGCTGAAATCAAACAGATATTAGAACAGATAGACAAAAAAAATAGAAAAAATCCAGCAGGGACTCAGGGATTTTACTGACAACACAAAATGCACAAACATACACATTATGGGCATCCTAGAAGGAGAAGAGAAGGGAAAGGGAACAGAAGGATTGTTGAAGGAAATGATGGTTGAAAACTTCCCAACCCTATTGAGAGAGATGGATGTGCAGATCCAGAAAGCAAAGCATACCCCAAACAGTATAAATCCCAACAGGCCAAATCCAAGACATATACTTGTCAAAATGTCCAATCCTCAAGACAAAGAGAAAATACTCAAGGTAGCAAGAGAAAAGAATGCCATCACATACAAGGGAAGCACAATAAGATTAAGTGCTGATTTCTCATCTGAAACCATGGAGGAAAGAAGAGGGTGGTATGACATAATCAAAGTACTAAAAGAAAAAAAACTTCCAGCCATGAATACTCTATCCAGCAAAACTGGCATTCAAAAATGATGGAGAGTTGAAAATATTCACAGATAAACAGTTCTGATATAGATCCTCACATATAGTCATCTAAATCATTCAACAAGACTACCAAGCCCACTCAGTTGGGAGAGAATGGTCTCTTTAACAAGTGGTGCTTGGAGAACTGGATACCCATATCCAAAAGAATGAGAGAAGAATATCATCTCACACCTTATACAAAAATCAATTCAAGATGGATCAAAGGTCTAAATATAAGAACCAAAACCATAAAAACATTGGAAGATAATGTAGGAAAGCATCTACAGGTCCTTGTATTAGGAAATGGTTTCATGAACTTCACAGCCAAAGCACGAGCAGCAAGAGAAAAAATAGATAAATGGGATCTCCTCAAAATTTAAAACTTCTGCACCTCAAAGGACATTATTAAGAAAATAAAAAGGTAGCCTACCCAATGGGAGAAAATATTTGGCAACAATATATCTGATAAGAATCTAATATCCTGCATATTTAAAGAAATCCTACACCTTGAAAATAAAAAGACAAACAACCCATTTAAAAAATGGGAAAGTGAACTGAAAAGACACTTCTCCAAGGAATAAATACAAATGGCTAAAAAGTACATGAAAAAATCTTCAATATCATTTGCTATCAGGGAAATGCAAATCAAAACTACGAGATACCATCTTACACCCATAAGAATGGCAGCTATTAAAAAAACAGCAGACTCTAAGTGTTAGAGAGGATGTGTAGGAATAGGAAGCCTCATCACTCCTGGTGGGATTGTGCAATGGTCCAGTCACTGTGGAGGACAGTTTGGCGGTTCCTCAGAAAACTAACAATAGATCTTCCATATGATCCAGCAATTACACTGCTGGGTATATACCCAGAAGAACTGAAAGCAAAGACATGAACAGATATATGCCCACCAATGTTCATAGCGGCATTGTTCACAATTGCCAAAAGTTGGAATCAGCCCTGGTGCCCATCAACAGAAGAATGGATAAGCAAAATGTGGTACATACATACAATGGAATATTACTCAGCTGTATGAAGGAATAAAGTGCTAACACACAGAATAACGTGGATGAATCCTGAAGACCTTATGTTGAGTGAAGCAAGCCAGACATTGAAAGATGAACAGTATATGACCTCACTGATTTGGACTGAGGAAAGTGAGCAGTCTTTGAGAACCATTGTCTGACAGATAGGTTAACAAGTGAGAGAAAGAAAAGAGTAGGCTTTGAGCCATCACCCATGTGGAGATAATCTATGGTAAAGGGATAGAGTATAGTTGCATGTTGAAGGATAGGACAGATGGGATGTGATATTACTGGGTTTGGTGTTGCAGCATTGACAGGTGTGTAGATTAGGAAGGGTAGGTTGGAATACCCAGGGCATGAAACTATGAATCTTGTTATTCCTTGAGTCAAGACAGGGGAGTGTCATATGCCCCAGGGGGATTGGGAGGAAGGAACAGTCAAGATCAAATGGTGTATTTAGTGGTCACGGGAAATGTTGTTCATTACCTTACAATAATGGACACAGGACATGGTAAATATCATCAAAAATTATTAAACTGTACGGTCTAAATTGTAAACTACTCTGTAAACTATTGACAATGTTTAGTTGCTACATTTTACTATCTGTATAACAGTTATAACAATGTTAACATCCATAAGAAAAGGTTTTAATATGGGGTGGGGAAGGGGGAGGGAGGTTGGGTATGTGGGAGACTCTAGTATTCCGTATGTGACTTTGCTGTGACCTAAAACTTCTTTGAAAATTAAATGAAAATTTCAAAGACACTGGGGAATGAGAGGGAAAAGGTGTCATGGTACACTGGACATTTGATAATACAGTGATAAAAGGAAAAAAGAATATTTTTTTAAAAAAGGAATTTTTTTGTTTTTTTTTTCCCATTTTTTTAAATGTCTCAATCCACTAATTATATTTTATTTTTAGTTTAGTTTTTTTTTTCAGAGTTTCCTTTTACTTCTCTCTTGCATTTAAGCTCATCATTATTATTTCTTTTTCCTATTAATTGTATTTGGTTATTATATGGGCTTTATGTTCAAGGAAGGTTTAGATCCCAGAAGGGTTACAATGGGGTCTGCAGAGGATCATTGTTGGGGGGTGTATGGGACGGGGTATTAATGGGAGTAAGTTCATCTGAATATACATGAAAGATATATAAAATTGTTCAAATGATCAAGGGATGGGGCATGGTCATGGTGGGTAGAAAATCACTCAATAAATGAGGGAACCTGAATTCCCAGCCTGGAGAGCTCTGCCACATTCTCCAAGGGAGCAGCAACAGTCCCCCAGTGCAGGGGCAGTGTCTGGCAAAAAAGGATGGCCCACAGATGGGTTCTTGTTATTGATGACTAGTCTTATGTGTATTTGCTCTTGTAATTGAAACTCAGCCTACTGTTATGGGATGTCTAATGGTTGCCACCTGAGAGCCTCCTTGTTGCTCAAATGTGGCCTCTCTCTAAGCCAAACTCAGCATATAAATGCATTACCTTCCCCCCAATGTGGGACATGACTCCCAGGGATTAGCCTTCCTGGCAATGAGGGATTAATACCAAGTGCCAACTGGCAACATGATTGGAAAAAGACCTTGAATAAAAGGGGGAAAAGGTAAAGACAAATGAGTTCATGTAGCTAAGAGACTTCAAAGAGTGTCGGGAGGTCATCCCAGAGGTAACGCTTACACACACCTCAGTAGGATCTCATAGAACACCAAAGTGGATATCATCCCACTCAGAGGGCCTCCTGAGGGCTCTGGAGACACCCAGGTCCTATATAAGGGAGGATAGCCCCAGTGATTGATGCCTTATCAGTGGGCTCTACTTTGGAATATGTGCTCCTGAGAGTGACAGAATTGGACTCAAATAAGTCCTCCCTGCACATGGTCCAACAGTCCCTTCTATTCAAACCTATATGTGATGCTGGAGTTTTTATGTGTACTTCCAGAGATTGGAGCCTCTGGCCTACCTATGTGTCAGTTGTGCCTGGAATGTCGGTGGAGCTGCAACTCCTATTGTATAGCTCAATGGACTCATCCAAGTCACCTGGCGAGGGGACATCGATGGGCAATGGCCATCCCTGGGAATGGAGAGGGCCTGCAGCTGCAGGCAGGATAATCCCATCCACTGTATCCATGGGACATAAGCCCTCTCTCACTTGGAGGTGGATTGGGGGAAGAGCTATGGGCTATAGTGGACTTAATGATATTCTGTTGTAGACATATTGTGATTCAATCAATGAAAGAAATTATAACAGTGAGCTGGAGCCGGCTGGCCACTGGACACTCTCGGGGCAGGGAGGGGAAAGGTATTTGAAATTCAGGGGCTTTTTCGGGACTTGGGGGTTGTCCTGAGTGGCATTGTGGCAACAGATGTATGCCATTTTACATCAGCATATACCATGCAGAACTGTGTGGGAGAGAGTGTGGTCTACAATGTGAATTGTGGCCTATTCTTGGTGGGAAGGACCCAGGATGTGTATATCCATTGCAGATGATGTGCCACACTGATGAAGGATGTTTGTGTGGGTTGTTGTGGGAAGTGTGGGAGGTGGGGAACATGGGAATCCCTGTAATATCTAGGTAATCTAAGGACCTTTAAAATATTCATATATATATATATATAAATCACTTGAATGTGAATAGTCTCACTGTCCTGATTTTGTGATAATCAGTGTAGGCTAAACATTTGCTATGTTAGAAACCATGCATGTGTCCCCAGACCTAGTTTTTCTCCCTAGGTATGGTTTTTAGAATGCTGGTGATAAACTAAGCCTGATTTATTATATGACCATCCTGTGTGGGAAAAGAATGTAACTTTGGGTATCTGTTCAACCTTAGATATAGCAGGGAGATGGATGTGGCTTGGGTGTTTGGATGTCTGTCTCCCTTATGGAAGGACCAGGGTGCGACCCTTGGTACCTCCTGGTAAAAATATAAAATGAAAAATATAGAATGCATGTGGGCCAGAAGGTCCCATTTGCAGGTGAGCTGCCAGGCCCCAGGTAAGCCCCCAGGCCCCATGCATGGGTGAGCCACCAGACCCATAAGCAGGTGAGCCACCAGGCCACAGGTGAGCCACCAGGCTTTGTGTGAGCTGCCAGGCCCTGTGTGTGGGTGAACCACCATGCCCCATGTTTGGGTGAGCTATCAGGCCCCATGAGCTATGCAGCAAGATGATGACATAACAGGAGAGTGACACAAGGGAGATCCAAGATGAGATGCACCAAAACCAGGAACTAATGTGGCACAGGCAGTACAGCACTCTTTCCCACACTGGAGGTTCTGAGGATGAATCCCAGTGAAGACAGGATGAGAAGGATAAAAGAGCAGGAAACAGACACAGAGAGTTGCCCGGTGAATGGACACAGAAACAGCAAAAATGTGGGTGGTGGTAAAAATAAATAACAATAAATAAATCATTTAAAAAATGTATAGGGGAGGAAGACATGGACTATAGTTGTTAGTAATACTTTGATGATGCTCTTTCATGATTTGTTAACAAATGTTTCACAACAATGCAGGGTGTTTTTTTGGGGGGTGATGTTTGGTTGCCCTATATGATGTTATGCATGTTTGTTTTGTAAGTTCATGATGTTTACTGAACACTTATAGCTTATGTATGTTCATCTATGATTGATATACTTCAATAATTTTTTTAAAAGAAAAAAAAAAGACATCTATGAAAAATCCAAAGCTAACAGCATACTCTATGGTGAGAGAATAAAAGCTTTCCCTCTAAGATCAGGAACAAGACAATCATGCACACTGCCACCATTTATTCAACACTGTCCTGGATTAGGCAAGAAAAACAAATAAAAGACATCAAAATTGGAAATGAAAAAAATAACACTTTCCCTATTTGAAGATGACCTAATCCAATATACAGAAAATCCTGAAAAATCCACCAAAAAAGCTACTGGATGGAACTAATCAACACTCAAAATTCAGTAGTGTTTCTATATACTAGTAATTCATAAACAGAAGAAGAAACCAAGAAAAACTCCATTCACAAAAGCAACTAAATGAATCTAATATCTAGGAACAATTTGAACCAAGAATGTAAAAAACTTGTCCACAGAAAATTATAAAACATTGCTACAAAAATCAAGAGAAACTGAAATAAATGGAAAGACGTTCATGTTCAAGGATTAGAAGAGTAAACATTTTTTTTTAATTTGTATTTCCCTAATGGCTAATGTTGCTGAACTTTTTTTCATGTGCTATCTGGACATTCATATATCTTCCTTGGAAAAGTGTCTATTCAAGTCTTTTGCCCCTTTTTTTCCAGGGCTCATGTGTCTTTTTATTGCTGAATTATGGAATTTCTTTATATATTCTGGATATTAAACCCTTACTCAATATGGGTTTCCAAATATTTTCTCCCATTGTGTAAGTTGCCTTTTCCTTTCAGGGTAATATCCTTTGAGGGACAAAAGATCTTAAGCTTGAGGTGGTCCCATTTATCTTTTATTTTTTTTTTCAATTTGCTTGTGCTTTGAGTATAAAGGTGAATAAACTCTTGCCTAACACAAGATCCCGAAGTTGCTTCCCTGTGTTTTCTTCCAAAAACTATATGGTTCTGGTTCTTATATTTAGGTCTTTGCTCCATTTTTATTTGATTGCTGTATATGGTGAGAAGTAGGGAAGCACCTTCATTCATCTGTACATGGACATCGAGTTTTCTCAAAACCATTTTTTTTGGAGAAACTACCATATCTCCAGTAAGTAAACCATCAGTTGCCCATAAATATGAGGGCTGACATCTGAACTCTCAAATTAATTTCAGTGGTCAGTATGTCTCTTCTTATGCCAGTACCATGCTGTTTTCATTTCTATGGCTATGTAATAATTTTTAGGATTGGGAAGTATAGTCAAGCAACTTCATTTTGCTTTCTCAAGTTGGTTTTGCTATTGAGGAAGCTTGCCCTTTCATACAAATTTGATGATTGGGTTTTCCATTTCTGCAAAGGAAGTTGTTGGAATTTTTATTGGGCCTACATTGAATCTATAAATCACTTCGGGTGAAGTGTTTTAAAAATGTTTCAGGGTTCAATGTGATGTCCCATCAAGACCTAGCTACTTTTCTTTAATGTAGAAATTATTAAGCAGAATTTTTACTTCTATTAGCAAAGTCTACATATTTTTCATAACACAAAAGGACAAGTATTAAAACAATAAATTGATCTAACTGATTTAAATGTGTGAAAATTTTCTGGATAAATGAATTCAGTTGCTCAGAAACTCTGAGACAAAAATGAAAACAAAATATTGTCTTGCCTAAATTGCAAGAGCTATGAATATAAACGAACTCTAAATTTCTTTAATTTTTATTCCAGTGTGAACAAAACTCTCTAAAGGACCAAATATTGTAATACTAAGGATATGATGGATATAAAACAGAATATGTCATGTAACATACTTTTATTTACATTACACATACAAAAAATCTGGACTCAGCATTTTGTCATTGATTTGGGACAGGTTTTTTGTGTAAGTTCAATTAAAGACAGGATTCAAAGAAATCTTCCTTTCTAGCTAGGGACTTTTCATTTAATTCTGCCTTACAACGCTGAGCAAAGTACTCAAGTCCTGAAATTTCATTTGAGTGTGAAACCTCTAAGTGACAAAAAGAAATTATGAATGAAATGACATATTATTTTTATCAGGATTTGCTAAAGAAACCTCACAAATATTAGGAAGTTCTTATCAAATTAATTCTACCAGCAACATTAGTTTTAGACAAGTCCATGGTGCTCTCCAGCACTTTACACAAAATAAAATGGAAGTAGGGAGCTGATATATTCTTTTACAAAGGCTTTTAGAAACAACAATTACCATTTGACCCTGCAATACCACTTCTAGGTTTAAACACAAAAGTTTTGAAAGCAAAGACATCAAGAAATATTTGCACACTGATGTTCACACCAGCATTATTCACAAATGCCAAAAGCAATACAAGTGTCCAACAACATATGAATGGGTAAATAACATGTAGCAATTTATTCTTTACAAGGGAAATCGGAAAATACTTAGAGATGAATGAAAACCAAGACACAACATACCATAACTTACTGGATGCAGAAAAGGCAATGCATCAAGTAAAAAGGAAGAAAGGTACCAAATTAAGAACCTCGTTTGCCACGTTGAACTAGAAAAAGAAGAGCAAAGTATACCCAAAGTCATCAAAAGGAAGGAAGATTAGAGAAGAGATAAATAAAAGAGGGTAGAAAAACAAATGAGAGTAAACAAAACAAAAAGGTTATTTTTTAAAAGCATCAATAAAATTAACAAGACTATACTCACAAATGAAAAAAGCCACAACTAAGAAATGAAAATGATGATGTCACTACTGATCTTACAGAAATTAAAAGAATTATAAGCAACTCTATGAACAACTGTACACAACAAATTAGGGACGGGGAAGGAGTGGGTGCTGTCACCAGTGTTGACCACGGTTCTTCCAGGAACTCCGCGGGAACCCAGGGGGCTAAAGACCCCTTCCCCACACAGGAGGAGCCTGGGCGCCAGGTGGGGTGTTCCTATCTAGTCCGCCCCCAGGGATGTCCTGGAGAAGTCGCTCCTTTTGAGCCAGGCCTCACTGGCGTCCGCCCCGATCCCCGCCCAACTCTGGCATGGGCGATCCCCTTAGCAGCCTCCTGCTCCGCGGCTGCCAGACAGAGCTGCTGACCGCCAAGCCCCGGGCCAAGGAGAGTCGCTCGCCGGCGGAGGAGCCCGGCGGGGACCGGCGGCCTCACGAGGACGATGCCAGGGCGCTCCAATACCGGAAGGTCAAGGGAGGAGCCCAGGAAGCACGACCTCCCCCTGCCGGAGGGTGGCGAGAAACTGGGGGAGGGGGAGACGGGGCGGGTCCAGGAGCGGCCTCCCCTGTAGGCCTCCAGAGCCTGAGCGCACCTTGGGCTTCACGTGGGACCCTCTGAGCGTCACCTACCCGGTACTGGAGCTGCCCTGGCGCGACTCCCCTGCCGCCCTGCCGCCACCTTATAGGAACCACCCGAAAGCACTTACCTCGACCAGGAGTCGCAGGACTATAGCTCGGAGAACCTGCTGGAGAAGTATGGGGACCAGCTGGATGGCGCTCGCGCCCCGCACCTGAGCCAGGAACACGAGAGAGCGCAGGCACACTGGGAGCCCAGCCGATGGCTCCGCGCAGGACTACAACCCCGGCCTTGTGAGGCTGCTCCTTTTGCTCAGCCCCAGAGGTGAAGGTGCTGTAGTCCTTGGACCCTTGCCCCTCACTCCCTCTGGGCTCTGAACCCTGTACAGACCCCCTTTGACAAATGCATTGCTGTAAATTTTTTTCAAATGTACAAATACAGTTCCATAAAGTCTAGGGTGAAACTTTTCCACGTGCACAGCTTGTGGCGTCGGGGAATTTAACACACAGATTTTCTGGAGGTGATCTCTTGTTTTCTGAGCCTGAAAAGAGTTTATTGGTGGAAAAATCAAGCTTTCATATTGTTTTCCCAAAGGTGATATGCATTTTAATAGACTTGGATTTTTTCAAATATGTGCTCTTTACACATTTTAAAGAAAGACAACAAAAAAGAAAGAAAAAAGAAAAATGAGTAACATGTGGTCTAGCCATACAATGGAACATTTTCAGATGTAAAGAGGTGAAATTCCGGTATATGCGATAACTGGATTAACCTTAAAGACACCATGTTGGGTGAAATAAGCCAGCTTCACAAGGACATGTATAATCTCACTTTTATTAAAGAATTAGAATAAGTAAACACATAGAGACAGAATCTATAATATTGGTCACCAGGGGATGAGATGAGCTAGGGAATGAGGCGTTAATGCTTAAGTTGTACAGAATTTTTAATTGGTTTGATCATAAATTTTGGTAATGGATGATGATGATGGTAGTACAACTTGAACATAATTAACACTTAATTGTATATGTCAGTATTGTTAAAAAGGGGGAAGTTAGGCTGTATATATGTTAGTAGAAAAAAAATTAAAAACAAACAAGCATAGGACTACACTATGCAAATGGTAAATACTTCTGTAGTTGATGATGTTTCATGAATTGTAAAAAATGTACCAAACTAATGCAAGGTGTTAATAATAGGATGGTATATGGTAACTCTGTATTTTATTCATGACTTTTCTGTAAATCTACAACTTCTCTAATTAAAAAGCAAAATAAAAGAAGGATAAATAAATGCCAAAAAATAATATTTAGGTTACCCCACCAATGAACCATATCCAACTGAGTTGTATTTTGAGGGCAAAGGGAATATGGAATGAGCAGTGAAAAAAAAAGGTATTTATAAATACCAATATGACAATGTGTCTAGCTACAGAAATGATGTATGTATCATTGTGAGTATTTCTTAGTTTGCCATAAACATGTTTGCATGTATATACAAGTGACTGCAGTTGTCTGTTTTGTGACATTTCCAACTAGTTTTGAAAAAACTATATTCATTGTCATGTGCTATCTCTGAGGGCTCTGTTTCCTTATATCCGCAGTCAGCCAGTGACCTGACAGATATTTCCTTCAATGCCAAGAAATGAAGGAAAAAAAAACTAAAAAACCTCTTCCTTTCTTTGCAGATTGGCTCTGAACTGCAGCACTCCTTCATATAAAGCCTGGTTACCCCCTACTCTGGCTTGACCTTCACCTCCTTCTTCTGTGGATTCTTTAGGTCAACCAGAAGTGCAATCTTAGGGTTGTGTTTCCAACACTGTGCATGCACAAAAACCCTGGATAGGCCAGATTTTGTGTTAGCTCCAGGAGGCCCTTACTCCAATAAGAATCTTACTCCTCAGCTTTATTGTACCCAGGGTTTTATGTCTCCCTGCTGCTTGAACCATTATGTGTTGCTTACTGCAAGTAGAGTGTCTTCATATGCTTTTATCAAATGCTACTTTAAAGCTGCTCTATCTTGAGATGGGTGAAAGGAATGCTAATCTTTATCTCAGTCCTGCAAGGAACCCCCAGAATGGACAAAATTCACAATCACATTTATTTTTTATTTTAGTGAAGGTCCATCTTTCTTCCAGTCTACACTATGTGTACAATATGTTACAGTAAATGGATTTGCAAGAGTGTGGCAGGAGAGAGCATTGTTTCATAAGAATAGACAATCCATTTGAGAAGTTTTCTACAAATTAGTGAAGGTAGTATGGAAGTGTTTGGAGAAATATAGTTCTTTAATTTTAAGATACATAAAGGTTAGTGAGAACAATGAAGTAATATTTATGGCCCATAGACGAGTTAGAATAATTGAAGGAATAAAGTCTTTGAGTTTATGATCCTGGGAATAGATTGGTTTTATGTAGAAACAAGGGAAGTTCACCTATTTTAACAAGATATTAGGATGAAAGATAGACTGTGGATACAGATATATTTGTTTTGTATATTTGATAGGGTGAAATTGTAAATCTTGACTTATGTATGCTCTTACTGTGAAATTAAAATAGCATTTTTATTTGTAAACTGAGTACAATGGAAAGACTGCTGTTACATGAGGGGAAAATGAAATAAGTTGAATAGATCAAGGACATTATTGATTGTCCATATACACTCTTAGATCATAAATTTAAATTAAATCAGTCAGCAAGATCATGCCTTATTCTGAAACCATGTTCAGCAGGGAAGAAGGGTCCAGAATAGGCAGAGTTTGGGTTTTGCCTTGTGAATAAAGCAGACAGAAAGAGCAAGTGTGGTTAATGCAGTGTGAAATGGATTGATTATATTGAACAATGATGAGATGAAGATATGAGAAACACTGTCAATGATCATGAAATAATTGTGAGATAAAACCATGAACACATTAAAGGAGTGTAAGACATTTGAAATTGAAAATTGATGATGAAAAAAATACAGGCATGGAAATTGAAGTTAGATTTGAAAAGAAATAATGATTATTAAAGTCATGTGTTTATACATGTTGTTCACATTAAGAGTTTGATTGCTGAAAGGACTCATAGGTCTCAAGCAGTTTAAACTTAGTGAAGAGATTTATAACAGGCAAAGGAGACATTATGCATTGCAAAGGTCCCACAACATCAGGCATGAACATTTTTGTCCTTCCATCACAAGTCACAGAGGACATATGCTCAGTCCAGGTCCCAAACTACCAACAACATACACAAGTTGCAAGGTACCAATAAGCCAAAAATTGGCTGGCGTGTTGGCAACTCTTATAGTGAGCTGGTCATGTAGGCACATTCAATCTATGTGGCCAGGCTCCCCACTCCAGGTTCTACCATATCAGGTGCAAATCAAGTCCTATTGTAATTACAAAACTAAGCAGATAGGATTAAACATCTGAAACAACTCTGGATCTGTGGTGACTGACAACCATTTAGGTTTAGTTAACAGATTCCACAGTTTTGGCCAAAGGTCAGTAGATCTACAGTAAAGCTCGTAGTCAAAGCAGACTTGCTATGCAGGTAATAAGAGAGAAATTAATAGGACTGGAAGACAGACAATGGTATTCATTTAAAAAAAATTTTTTTTTGAGAAGAGAGCAGAACTAATAGAAAAAATAAAACAAAATCACAGCAATAATGGGAAAACACTTCTCTTAATATCAAAACCTGTATCTGCAGTTGTAATGTGAACACTATGTTCCTGTAAACATTGATAAAGATTATTGAAATGAGAGATATTTTGGTGAACAAATCAATATCTATAAAATGAAGAAACAATTCTAAAGGCACAAAAGCAGAACAAAAATTCTGGAAGTTTCGTCAAGTATCTAAAGCAGCACTCAACTTAAAAAAAAAAAAACAACAACACTGGGGTAAATAAGAATTGTGTGTTATTTGTCAATCAAATTCCTCAAATATTTAAGAAATTGTATTATATATGGTAAGAATTACTAGAATAATTAGAGGGAAAATAATATGGATTTAGAAATAATTAAATCAGGAACACTGATGATAAAGAGGTGAGAAGAATGAAAGTTTAGAACTGCTAGTATTTTCTAGTTTTACAATTACACTTTGTTAATCATTCGCAGCTGTTGACCAAGAACAAAAGCTTTATATAAACAAAGATAAAATTTACCTAACAGATAAAGTAAAATCTGAGAAAAATCATTGCAAACTATCAGCTTGGAAGCACACAAGATAAAACAAAATAAAAACATATGAAGTATATCAGAAAATTAATATAGAATAAGACAACAAAATTTATTACATATATTTCTATCATATACATAAATGTAAATGGAAAGCATAATTAGATGAGGCAATGTTTCAATATACATCAAATATGTTTTTTTAACCCACCTACCTATGTATCTTATAATTAAAATCAGATTATGTAACACATTATATGTATATGCATATTCCTTACAATAATATTTGTAATAAATATAGTGATAGCAAGATAAATAAGCTTAAATGTTCATTAGTAGGAGATTGGATAAATAAACACTTAAAAATTGAGTAAGTTTTATTATTGAAAACAACAAAAATTGGCTTTATTTAGTTGTGCAAGAAAACAGTCGAGAATTATGTGCAAGACCTGGTGGATGGTGGTAACTTTGTTTTTGTTTTAATATAATGCATTTATTGAGATAAAAATGTATATACCATACAGTTAAGCATTGTAATTTTGCAATTCAGTGGGTTTTAGTACATTTGAGATTTGTGCAATCATGAGCACTTTCTAATTTTAGAATATTTTCACCACTCCCCAAAGAAATTCCATGCCCCTTAAAAATTACACCCTAAACCCCATCCTCCCAGTCCCTGGCAAACACTAATATCCATATTCTGTCTCTATGGATTTGCCTATTCTGGACATAGAGCATGAGTGGAATAATACAATAAGTGGTTCTTTATCACTGAGTATATTAGTTGGCCCTTATTAGTGAGCATAATATTTTCAATGTTCATCCATATAGCTTTATCTGTACTTTAGAGGAGAGACACTGCAGGCTAACAGCAGGATTTTTCTTTTCATTTGGAAATTTCTAGGTTTTTTTTTTGTTTGTTTTAAACGTATGTTTGATTTATTTGAGGGGATTATATGAGTAGGGGTATATATATATATCTGTATACTCATATACACACAAAAAGATACACATATATACATTTATATTACAATTTACAAAATACTAAGAAAAGAACTATGAAACTACATATTATATTTCTGGATATCAGGGGAAAATACAATGCAAAAGCAATATTAACTGTGATCCCAAAACAGATAAACTATGAAAAACTGTTTCATTCTAAGGATGAAATTGATTTTCATGCTTGAAAATCAATTACTATATTTCATCAATTAAGTTAATAATTTTGCAACATATTTACCTTTAATCAAAATATGCATAAGGTAAAAGGTGAAAATGAAACATATTCCCAATAAAAAGAGATATAAAATAATATAGTTGTTATTCAGTGTTATTCTGTTAGTAAAATTAGAAATATGAAATAAATATAATGTTTGAAATTTGAAAGGAAGGAGTAATATTCTCTTTTTCTTATGTGATTATTAGTGCATACCTGGAAAACTAAAGTGGAACTCAACCTGACTAGGAAATGTAAGGTGAGATATGCTTGTAGGCAAACGCAGGCTATTGCATCCTGCTACCCTGGGAGAGAAAGCAATAAGAATAGAAAGAGGTCAGGGACAGACCCCTAAGCAGCAGGAATCAACCCAACTGCAAAGAGTCAAACCTACTCAAGGGAAAGTGACTGGATAGCTATCTGAAGAGCTAACTAACCCAACAAAAAAGTTTAGCTCAGTGGAGGAGTTTCTGCCTTGACTATAGAAGGTCCCTACTTTGATTCCTGGCTCCTCTTAGACTAGCGATCCACTGGAATATCAAACGTCCAGCTGATACTTTAGGACAGGGAAAGCATAGACATTATTTTTGTATTTGCTTCTCTTGGATCTCTTATTCTTCCTAAAAAAATGTTACTTTTTAAAAAGTTAACTTAGTTTATTCACTAAAACATGCTTCAAAACCTACAGAGAGCAGGCTGTAGAGCAATTGATTGATGAACACTAGCAGCCTGAGTAGCCTCTCAGGGACAAAGAAGGTAGGCTGTTTTTCCTTAGTTTTTATTTGACTGCTTGCTTGTGTGTGTGTGTTTGTGTGTTTGTGTTTTTTGTCTTGTTTTTCTTTCCTGTTTTTCCCCACACTTTTTTTAAAATTAGATGCTGCTGTATTGTTTCTTGTTTGCTGTGTTTCCTCTTCCTTAATTTCCCCTTTACTGTGTATACCAATTTTGTCTAACAACACTATCTCTTTTCCTTCTTCATCTTTCTATCTTCCACTTTCTGTTTTGTTCTTGCATTCCACCTCTCTTTGTTTATTCCTCAATTTTTCTAGTTTTTATTCCTATCTCATCTAATTGTTTTCTTTTATTAACTTTTTTCTTTTCTTTTTTTTTTTTTTTCTCTTTTCTCCTTTCTCTCTCATCAGCATTCTGGACTTTTTATTCATTCTACATATTTTTCTCCCAGCTCATTGTTGATACTTCATTTTTTATTCCCATGGCTTTACCCCACTTACATTAGTTATATTCATTTTCTTAGGCCTTATATGGTTCCTCTTCTAACTTTTACTATTATTATTACTATTTATCTGTTTTCTTTTCTTACCTCTTTTTGCTTTCTGTGGCGCTAATGTTTTTCTTTCAAGGGAACATACACATCAGCAAGGAAATAGAATAAGAGGAAAAAAATCTTAAAGAAAAAACATAACACACATCCAAAAATAGCAACTAAATAAACCCATAGAGTAGAGAGAGAAGCTAATCAACTGAATAAACACATCAAGATAAAAAGATAACCAGACATCAACAAAAAATTACAAACCATACCAAGAAACAGCAAGACATTGCCCAGTCCAATGAAAAAAAGTAAAAATCAGGAAGAGATGCAGAACATCAAACAACTAATCAATGCTGTCCAAACCAATATCATGGACCAACTTAATGAAGTAAAGGAATTGATTAAGGATATTAAGAAGACATGGGGAGAATATACTGAAGAAATTATAAACATACATAAAAAGATAATGGATGTGAGAGTGATGAATTGAACAATCCAAGAAATAATAATAATAATAAAAAAACACTGGAAGCACATAACAGCAGATTTGAACAGGCAAAGGAAAGAATTAGCAATGTGGAAGACAATACATCTGAAATCAAACTGATAGAACAGATAGATTAAAAGATAGAAAAAATCCAGCAGGGAATTAAGGATTTGAATGACAACACAAAATGCATAAACGTACATGTTATAGGCATCTCAGAGGGAGAAGAGAAGAGAATGGGGACAGAAGGAATGATGGAGGAAATAATGGCTGAAAACTTCCCAACTCTATTAATGGAGATGGATGTACATGTCCAGGAAGCACAGCATACACCAAACAGTATAAATCCCAACATGCCTACTCAAGACATATACTTGTCAAACTGTCCAATGCTCAAAAAAAGAGAAAATGCTGAAGGCAGCAAGAGAAAAGAGAAACATCACATATAAGGGAAGTTCAATAAGATTAAGTGCTGATTTCTCCTCTGAAACTGTCGAGGCAAGAAGACAGTGGTATGACATAGTTAAGGTCTTAAAAGAAAAAAACCAACTCCCAGCCAAGATTTCTCAGTCTAGCAAAGCTGGCACTCAAAAATGATGGAGAGTTCAAAATATTCACAGATAAATAGAAATTAAGAGAGTATGCCAATAAGAAAGCTGCTCTTCAAGAAACACAAAAGGGAGTTCTGCAAGTGGAAAGGAAAAAACAAGAGACAGAGCTGTAGGAGAGTGTAAGAAAAACAACAACAACAAAAAGAAATAAAAATAACATATGACATACATAAACCCAAAGAAAATATGGCTAATGTAGGTAATTCCTTGAGAGTAATGATACTGAATATTAATGGATTAAACTCACCAGTCAAGAAACACAAATTGGCAGAAAGGATAAGGAAATATAACACATCTGTTTGCTGTCTATAAGAAACCCAACTTAGACCCAGGGAATCAAGGAAGATGAACGTGAATGCCTGGAAAAAAAATATCACAAGCAAACAATAACCAAAAAAGGGTAGGAGTAACTATTAATATTGGAAAAATAGACTTCAAGTGCAAAACCATTGTAAGAGACACAGACAGACACTATATCTTAGTAAAAGGGGTAATTTTTCAAGAAGAAAGAACAATCACAAACATTTATGCACCTAAACAGGGAGACTCAAAGTACATGAGGCAAACACAGGATAAAATAATGGAGAGATACTTCTACAATTATAGTGGAGGAGGTTAATACACCAAAATCACCATTAGACAGAACATGTCAACAAAGAATCAATAAAGAAACAAAGACTTTAAATAATACAATAGAGGATCTTAATGTAGTAGACATATACAGAACACTACACTCAAATACAGTTTCGTACACATTCTTTTCGAGTGCACATGGGTCATTAGTCAGTATAGACCATATACTAGGTTACAGAAAAATTCTCGATTGAACACAGAAAGTTTGAAATTACACAAAGCAATTTCTCTGACCACAATGAAATGAAGCTGGAAATCAATAAGGGCTGGAGAACCAGATTAGACCAAAGATATGGAATTTATACCACACACTCTTAGATAAACAGTGGGTTAATGAAGAAGTTTCAAAAGAAATCAGTAACAACCTGAAACAAATGAAAATGACAACACAACATATCAAAACTTGTGGGATACAGCAAAAGATATATTGAGAGGGAAATTCATAGCGATAAATGCATATCTCAAAAAGAATAAAAGAGTTAAAATTGAGGACCTAACTGCACACGTGGAGTAATTATACATAGAACAACAAACTAACCCCAAAGGAAGTAGAAAGATGGAAATTTTTAAAAAATATATAACTGAACTAAATGAAATAAAAAATAAGAAAGGAATAGAAAAAATAAAACTAAAAGCTGGTTTTTAGAGAAGATCAATAACATCAACAAACTCTTAGCTAGATTAACAAAGAAAAAAAGAGGGAAGATCAAATAAACAAAATAAGAATGAGGAAGGGGATATCATCACTGACCCAACAGAAATAAAGAATATCATAAAAGGATGTTTTGAAAAAGTATATGCCAACAAGAAGGATAATTTAGAGGAAATGGACAAATTTCTAGAAACACACAAGGAGCCTACATTCACAAAAGAAGAAATTGATGAACTCAACAGACCAATAAGAAATAAAAAAATAGAATCATTCATCAAAAACTTCCCAATAAGAAGAACCCAGGACCAGATGGTTTCATAGGTGAATTCCTTCAAACATTCTGGAAAGAACTAACACCAATCCTGCTTGAACTCTTCCCAAAAATAGAAGTAGAAGAAACATTGCCTAGCTCATTCTATGATGCCAACATTACCCTATTACCCAAACCAAACAAAGATCCCAGAAGAAAGGAAAATTACAGACCATTCTCTCTAATGAAGTTAGATGCTAAAATCCTCAACAAAATACTTGCTAATGGTATTCTGCAACACATCAAACAAATTATACACCATGAACAAGTGTCTTTCATCCCAGGTATACAAGGATGTTTCAATATAAGAAAATCAATCAATGCAATACACTACATAAACCGATTGAAAGATAAAAATTGCTTAATATCTCTATAGACATACAAAAAGCATTTGACAAATACAGCACCCTTTCCTGATAAAAACACTGCAAAAGACAGGAATAGAAACTTTCTGCACACCATAAAGGGTATATATGAAAAACCCACAACTAACATCATATAAAATGGTGAAATCCTAAAAGCTTTCCCTCTAAGATTGGGGAAAAGAAAAGGATGCCCACTATCATTGCTCCTATTTAACATTGTGTTAGAAGTACTTGCTCAAGCACTTTGGGAAGAAAAAGATATAAAAACATCCTAATTGAAAAGAATGAAATAAAAATTTCACTCTTTGCAGATGGCATGATCCTATACATAGAAAGCCCTGAGAAATCTACAACAAATTTCTCAAACTTATAAATGAGTTCAGTAAAGTCGCAGGTTATAAGATCACTGTGCAAAAATCAGCATTTCTGTACACCAATAATGAACAAGCTGAGGAAGAAATCAAGAAAAATATACCATTTACAATAGTAACTAAAAAAATCAAATACCTAGGAAAAATTTTAACTAAAGCTGTAAATGACTTATACACAGAAAACTTCACAACACTGTTAAAGGAAATCAGAGAAGAATTAAATAAATGGAAGAATATTCCCTGTTCATGGAAGGCAGACTAAACTTCATTAAAATGTCTATCCTGCCTAAACTAATCTAGAGATTTAATGCATTTCCAATAAAAATCAACACATCATTTTTTAAGGAATTGGAAAAACTAACTATGAAATTTACTTGGAAAGGCAAGTGCCCCCAAATAGCCAAAGACATATTGAGAAAGAAAAATGAAATTAGAGGAATCTCTACTTAACTTTAAAATATACTACATAGCTACAGTGGTTAAAATTGCATGATATTGGCACAGAGACAGACACACTGACCAATGGAACAGGATTGAGAGTTTTGATATTTGACAAGGCCACCAAGCCCACTTAACTGGGAGAGAATGGCCTCTTCAAAAAATGGTGCTTCAAAAACTGGACATCTATATCCAAAAGAATGAAAGAGGAAAATCATCTCACACCTTATACAAAAATCAACTCAAGATGGATGAAAGTTCTAAACACAAGAGCCAAGACCATAAAGCCTTTGGAAGATAATGTAGGGAAGCATCTACAGGACCTTATAATGGGAAATGGTTTCATGAACTTCACACCCAAAGCACCAGCAGTGAAAGAAAAAATGGATGAGTGGGATCTGCTCAAAATTAAAACATTTTGCACCTCAAAGGAGTTTGTCAAGGAAGTGAAAAGACAGTCTACCCAATGGGAGAAAATATTTGGTAAACATATATCTGATTGGAGCTTCAAATCCAGCATATATAAAGAAATCCTATATCTCAAAAATAAAAGGACAAACAACCCATTTTTAACAATGGGCATAAGATTTGAACAGACACTTCTCCAAAGAAGAAATACAAATGGCTAAAAAGCATATGAAAAGACAGTCAACATCACTAGCTATTAGGGAAATGCAAATCAAAACTACAGTGAGATATAATCTTACACCCATTAGACAAGAAGCCACTTAAAAAATAGTGGACTACAAGTGTTGGAGAGGATGTGGAGGAATGGGAACTCTCATCCACTGCTGGTGGGAATGTAGAATGGTGCAGCCATTGTGGAGTACAGCTTGGCCATTCCTCAAAAAACTAGCTATAGATCTAACCTATGATTCAGCAATTTCACTGCTGGCTATGTACCCAGAAGAACTGAAAGCAAGGACCCAAACAGATATATGCACACCAATGTCAATAGCAGCATTATTCACAATGAACAAAAGTTGGAATCAACCTAAATGCCCATTGACAGATGAATGCATAAACAAAATGTGGTATATACATACAATGGAATATTACTCAGCTGTAAAAAGGAATACAGTACTAACATATGGGATAGCATGGATGAATTGAGGGCCTTATATTGAGTGAAGCAAGCCAGGCATTTATGGACAAATATTACATGACTTCTCTGATATGAAGTAAGCATATCTAGCTGACTCAGAGAGCTAGAAACAGGAAGATTGGTTTACAGGACATAGGGAAAATCAGGTTGTGAGCCAATGTCCATACACGTGAAATCTATGATAAACTGGAAGTGAGTAGCTGTGCAGTGAAGGGACAAGACAGTGGTGTAGTGATACTATTGTGTTGGGTGGTGCAAGATAGACAAGGTCATAGGTTTGGGGGATGTTTTGGACCATCCATGGAACTGGGGGTAAGGATGGGGGATGGAGCAGCAGAACCTTTTGATCTGTTCACAAAAGGAACCATTGTGCCATAACTTTATCCCCAATCCTATAAATCCACATGGATAATGGTGAACAACATAACTTTCCCATTATAATGACTTTTAATGTGAAAACATATAATTTTCATTGAATTCAAAAGCTCTTATTGAATAAATAACTTGCTGGGCTAAAATTACATAAGAAGCAGAGTCTTGGATCATTTCAGGGTTAAGAGTGGATCAAGCAACCAACCACATCAAAACCAAATTTTTTATCAAAATCAGTTCTACAGTAAGGCATATGGAACATAAAAGTCAATGTTACAATTAAATCCAAGAGACAGAAATGTAGTTAGAGTTTGGATGAAGAACATTCAGCTTTATTTGACTGGCTCTGTATTTAATTGTTTTTTATCTTATCTTGACATTCTTAGCAATTATTGTAGTATTGTACTTTGAAGAAAGGAGTAGACACAGTGAACATCTCAGGTAGATCATGATTATCTATTGCCAAACATTTAACTAAGACGACCAATTTTACTACTCTTTCTTAACAAAGAATGTGACAGAGGTCAATATTCTCGAAGGTCCAAATTGCAAAAGATCACTTCAAACACCTAAAAGCAAGAATGAATATTGTCAGGTGAATAGTTCCTCAGGTATTTCAGTAGTTATTTTTATTCATGGATTTTCAATCATCTTTTTTTTTATTAAAAACATAGCATACCTATAAAGTGGGCAAATACTAAAGATACTGTTTTGTGAATTATCAAAGGGAGCACTCCGGCTTAAACAAAATTCTCTTCAATGAATAAAATATTACTAGCACACAAGAAGATGCCTTGTTTCTCCTGCCAATGACTATATCTTCATCCTGAAGAGTAACCTTTATCCTGACTTCTAAGGACATGGATTTCTGCCATTTCTTGGTTATTGAAGTGGAACAATTTCTCATATGATAACTGCTCATTTGGATAATCTATATTTTGAAGTGTCTCTTAATGTCCATTGCACTTTTCAAATGAGTCTTTTTCAAACAACTTTGCTGAGGTACAATTGGCATAAAATAAACTTTACATTTTTAAATAAATTATTTAAATTCTTGACATTTATACACATAAGAATCAGGGTGCTAGATATATTTGTCACCACTACAAATTATTCTCATTCTACTTATTTCTTCCTTCTGCCTTTCCCAGTCACAATCCCCACCCCTAATTCTCCAGAAAAACATGATTTATTTTCTGCCACAGTGCATTTGTTATATTTTCTTAAACTTCTATAAATGAGATCCAAAGCATTTATGTTTATCTGCCTTCTTTCACTCGGCATATTCCCTTTGAGATTTATCCATGTTTTTGTATATATCACCATTCCATAACTTTTTATTGCTACGTAACATTCCATTGTAGGGGTATGCCACAATTTGTATGCCCTTTCACCTGTTGATGGATAATTGGGTTGTTTCCAGTTTTGATCTATTACAAATAAAGCTGGTATGAATATTCATGTATGATTCTTTGCATGGAAATATGATCTCAGTTCTCTTGGGTTATTATCTAGTGTGACATTGGTGGGTCATTTGGTAGGTTTAACATTTTAAGAAACTGCTAAACTGTCTTTCAAAGTGGCCATTATTTTATGGGTGGGAACACCAGCAGTGTATGAGATTTCCAAATGTTCTACATTTTTATCAATATTTGTTATATTCAGACTTTTTAATTTTTGATTTTCTAAAGGAAGGCAATACTTATCTCATCATGGTTTCAATTTGCATCTCCCTAATGACTTTTCATATGCTTATTGATATTCAGATATCCTCTTTGGAGATAGTCTCTTTTTTGGTGACAATTATTTGATATATTATTATTGCATATTAACAGTTCTATAAATATTCTGGATACAAGTCATTTATCATATATGTGAGTTTCAAATATTTTCTCCTGGTCTGTGGCTTATCTTCTCATTCTTTTATCTGTGCCATTCAAAGAACAGAAGTTCTAAAGTCTGATGAAGTCTAGTTTATCTTTTTTTTTTCATAGTTCAGCTTTTAGGGTTTGTATTTAGTAATTTATTTTCTAACCTAGCATCAGAAAAATTTTCTCCTATATTTTTAAAGCAAGTTTTAATAATTTAAATTCCCATTTTAAAGTTATGATTCATTGTAAGTTTTTTTTAATATAATGCACAGTGATAGGGATTGAATCATGTCACCTACAAAAGGCATATTCAGATCCAAAACCCTGCTGGTCCTCTGGATGTGAATCCATTTGTAAGTAGGACCTTTTAGGATGCTATTAGTTAAGGTGTGCCCAAAATGAATGAGGTTTTACTTAATGTCTAGGATGGTTGGAGACTTTATAAGCAAAGGAAATTGGATACAAAAGGAGAAAACCACAGGGAACAGCCAGAAGCTGTAAGTCAATGGGACCCAAAAGAGAAAGAAGATGATGCCATGTGCATTGCCATGTAATGGAATAACCAAGGACCCCCAAAGATTGCCTGCCAGCCAGAAGATACTGTCCCCAGAGCCTGCCACCCTCTGAAACCATGAGCCAATAAAATCCTGCTGTTAAGCAATTGCATTGAGTTTTTTTTTTTTTTTTTTTTTTGCATATGGGTATAAAACTAACAGCACCATTTTTTGAAAAGACCATTCTTAACTGAATTGTCATTGCACTTATCTTTTTTTTTCTTTAAGTTTGCACATAAAGGTTTGGGTCTATTTCTAGAATTTTGTTCTACTCCATTTATCTATTTGTCTATCTCCATGCCAATCAATACTATAATGTATTGATTACTTTAGTTTATAATTAGTCTTGAAATCAGATAGTGTTAGCCTTCCAAATTTGTTCTATTATAATACTGTTTTTGTTCATTGTACATATCTTGGTGTTTCTTATGCATTTTAGAAACAGCATATAAAATTTCTGCAAAACAGCCTCCTGATTTTTTAATTAAAATTGTGTTGAATCTATACATCAATTTGGGGGAGAATTGATAGAGTACTATGATTAATGAACAAAGTATATATTGCAATTTATTTATGTCATCTTTTAAAATATCATTTAGCAGTACCTCATGGGGTTTAGTCTGGTAAATATTTTATCAAATGTGTCTTTATGTATTTCATAATTTATTGGCATTATAAATCATAATTTTTAATATTTCAGTTTCCAATTATTCATTTCTATCATATAGAAATACATTTGACATTTTGATATTGATCTTCTGTCCTCAAATTTTGCTAAACTCCTATATTAATTCTAGATTTTTAAATATATTTTTTAGGAATTTCTACACAGATCATCATGACATCTGCAAATAAAGAGATTTATTCTTCCTTTCTTGTCCGGATGTCTTTTATTTCTTTGGCTTTCCCTATTGCAATGGCTAGGAATTTCAGTAAACTTTTTAATCGATGTGGGAAGACTAGATATCTGTGAGTTATCCTAATCTTAGGAGGGAAACATTCGGTTTTTACTATTATATAAAAAAATAGGTGAAGGTGTTTTTGAAGATTCCCATAATACTAAGATTTCATTGTTAGGAATGATTTTGGATTTTTGAAATCTTTGTTTTGTTTTGTTTTGTTTCTGCATCTTTTGAAAAGATAATAAAGTACTTCTTTTTAGTCTGGTAAATATATTGTGTACATTTGGGATAACCCACACTTACTCAAAATGTATTATCCTTTATTTATGCTTATTTTATTTATATATTTATACATATTAGGATTCAATATACTAAAATATTGTTCAGAATGTTCTCATCTATGTTCATGGTGATAGTCTGTATTATTTCTACAGGTATACTTAGGGAATATTGTGGGGTTGGATCAAAACTACCACAATAAAGCAAATATCACAATAAAGAGAATCATATGAATATTTTCATTTCCCAGTGCATATAAAAGTTACATTTACACTATAATGCAGTCTATTGCAATAGCATTATGTCTAAACACAATGCACATACCCTTATTAAAAATACTTTTTTCCTAAAAGAGTGCTAATCTTTTTCTAAACCTTCATTGAGTCATCTTTTTATTGGTGGAGGTTCTTACCTGGAGGTTGATGGCTGTTGACTGATCAGGGTGTTGGTACTGAAAGCTGAGATGGCTGTAGAAATTTCTTAAAATAAGACAACAATAAAATTTGCCACATCAATTGACTCTTCCTTTCATGATTAATTTCTCTGTTTGATAGCATTTTACCCACAGTAGAATTTCTTTCAAAATTGGAGTCACTCCTCTCACAAAGCTGCTGTTTTATCAACGAAGTTGATATAATATTCTAAATCCTTTGTTGTGATTTCAACAATGTTCACAGTGTTTTCACCAGGAGTAGATCCCATCCCAAGACACCACTTTCTTTGCTCATCTATAAAAGGCAAGTCCTCAAATATTCAAATTTTATCATTAGATCACAGCAATTCAGTCACATGTTCAGGTTTCTCTTCTAATTCTATTTCTCTTGCTATTTCTACCACATATGCAGTTACTTCTTCCACTTAATTCCTTCAAAGTCATCTATGAAGGTTGGAATTAACTTCTTCCAAATTCCTGTTCATGTTGATATTTTGACCTCTTCCCATGAATCATGAATGTTCTTAATGGCATCTAATAGCGAATCCTTTCCAAAAAGTTTTTTATTTACTTTTCCCAGATTCATCAGAGAACTATCTATGGTAGCTATAGCCTTATGAAAACTAGTTCTTAAATAATGAGACTTGAAATTTGAATTGATCCATGGGCTGCAAAATAGGTGTTGTGTTAACAGGCATGAAAACAATATTCATTTCATTGTACATCTCCAAAAGTACACTTGGGTGAACACGGCAAAAATATTCGAAAGGAATCTTTTATTCTGAGCAGCTGGTCTCAACGGTGGGCTTCAAATATTCAGTAAACCATGTTGTAAACAGATGTGCTGTCCTCCAGGCTTTGTTGTCTCATTTATAGAGCACAGGCAGAGAAGATTTAACATAATTCTTAAGGGTGCTTGGTTTCAGAATGCTAAATGAGAATTGGCTTCTAATTCAAGTCAATAGTTGCATTAGCCCCTAACAAGATAGTCAGCATCTTTTTAAAAAATATATTTTAAAAGATGCTTAGATTACATAAATGTTGCACAAAAATGATAAGGATTCCCATGTTCCCCACCTCCCAAACCTCCCACAACCTCCCACATAAACATCTTTCATTAGTGTGGCACATCACCTGCAATGGATATACACATCCTGGAGCTTTGCCACTAAGCATGGACTATAGTTCACATTATAGACCACACTCTCTCCCACATAGTTCTGCATGTTATATGCTGGTGTAAAATGGCCTATATCTGTCATTGTAATGTCAATCAGGATAATTCTCAAGTCCTGAAAAAGCCCCTGTATTTCATCCACTTTTCCCTCTCCCTGCCCCCAAAGCGTCCAGTGGCCACTGGTTCTACATCAATTTTGTAATTTCTAACATTGCTTGAATCACAATATGTCTACAACAGAATAACAGTAAGTCCACTCTACTCCATAGCACTTCCCCCAATCCTGAGGAGTCTGGAATGGTGATGTCCACTCCACCTCCAAATGAGAGGGGGATTATATCCCATGGATAAGATGGATGGGATTATCCTGGCTGCAGCTGCAGACTCTCTCCATTCACTGAGATGGTCATTGCCCATCATCATCTCACTGTCAGATGTCTTGGGTGAGTCCATTGAGCTGTAGAGTAAGAGTTGCAGCTCCACTGAGATTCCAGGCACAGCTGGCACATGGGCAGGCCAAAGGTTCCAGTCTCTGGAGGTACACCTACAAACTCTGGCACCACATATAGGTTTGAATAGAAGAGACTGGTGGACCATGTGCAGGGAAGACTTATTTGAGTCCAACTCTGTCACTCTCAGGAGCAGAGATTCCAAATTATAGCCCACTGAATAGGCATCAATCTCTGGAGCTAACCCCCTTTATATAGGACCTGGGAACCTCCAGAACTCTCAGGAGCCCCTCTGTTTGGGGTGATATCCACTTTGGTGTTCTATGAGATCCTACTGAGGTGTGCATAAGTGTTACCTCTGGGGTGGCCTTCTGACTCTCTTTGAAGTCTCTTAGCCATATGAACTCATTTGTCTTTACCTTTTCCTCCTTTTATTCAAGGTCTTTTTCCAGTCATATTGCCAGTTGGCACTTGGTATTAATCCCTCATTGCCAGGGATGCTCATCCCCAGGACTCATGTCCCATGCTGGGGGGAAGGTAATGCATTCATACGCTGGTTTTGGTTTAGAGAGAGGCCACATTTGAGCAACAAGGAGGCTCTCAGGCCTTAGGCACCCCATAACAATAGGCTAAGTTTCAATTTCAAGAGCAAAGACTCATAAGGCTAGTCATCAATCACAAGAACCCACTAGTGGACCATCCTCCTTAGCCAGACATTGCCCCTGTACTTGGTGGACTGTTGCTGCTACCTTGGAGTATGTGGCAGAGTTCTCCAGGCTGGGAATTCAGTAATCTCTTATTTACTGAGGATTCTCCACTCGCTGTGACCATGCACCACCCCATGATCCTTTGAACAATTTTATATATCTTTTATGTAAATTCAGGTGAACTTCCTCCCATGAAACCCTCATCACTGATACCCCCCAACAATGATCCTCTCCTGCCCCCATTGTAACCCTTCTGTCTTCCAAAGCTTCCTTAAAGATGAAGCCCATATATTAGCCAAATACAATTAATAGGAAAAAGAAATAATAATGATAAGTTAAATGTAAGAGATAACATACATGAAAACTTAAAAAAAAAAAAACACTAAAAATAAAATAAATTTAAAGGATTGGGATATTCCAAAAATGGGAAAAAACAAAAAAAGTTTAAAAACTTTTTTTTGCATATTTCCTTTTATCACTGCATTATCAGGTGTCCAGTCTGTACTGTGGCACCTTCCCCCTCTCACTCCCCAGTGTCTGTCAAATTTTCACTTAATTTTCAAAAAAGTTTTAGGTCACAGCAAGGTCACACACAGAATATTAGAGACCCTCATATAACCAACAATCTCCCCCTTTCCTCATCCCATATTAAAACCTTTTTGTATGTGGATAGTAGCATTGTTATAACTGTTATATAGATAGTGAAACATAGCTACTAAACATTGTCAGTGGTTTACAGTATGGTTTACGTTTTAGACTGTACAATTTTAAAAAAAATTTATATTTACCATGTCCTGTGTCCATCATTGTAAGACACCCATAGGGACATAATCTATGGTAAAGTGATAGAGCATAGTTGTATATTGAAGGGATAGCACAGGTGGGGAGTGATATTACTGGGTTTGCTGGTGCAATGTCACCAGGTGGGTAGATTAGGAAGTGCAGGTTAGAATAAGCAGGCTACTGGGGGGAGGGATGGGAGAGTGACCAGGTGAACATGGGATTTGTGGGTATGAGGTTGAAAGTGCAGGTGTGGGAATGCTCTTTTGGCATCAAATCTTTTGAAGATTTGAATCCAGGTATGGACTCCTCTCTAGCTATGAAAAGTCCCAGAGGGCATCAGCTTCCAAAACGAGGCTGTTTTATCTACATTGAAAATCTCTTGGTTAGTGTACCCACCTTCATCCATTATCTTAGTTAGATCTTCTGGATAATTAACTGCAGTTTCTACATCATCATTTGCTGCTTCAGCTTGAACTTTCTTATTATGGACATAACTTCTTTTCTTAAATCCCCTGAACTAACCTGCTAGCTTCAAACTTTTCTTCTGCAGCTTTTTCAGTCTTCAAAGCATTGGAGAGAGTTATGGCCTTGCTTTGGATTAGGTTCTGGCATAAGGGAATGTTGTGGCTGACTTGATCTTCTATCCAGTCCAGAGAAACTTTCTTCATATCAGCAAGAATACTGGTTTGCTTTTTTAACATTTGTGTGTTCCCCAGAGTAGCACTTTTAATTTCCTTCAAGAAGTTTTCCTTTGCATTCACAGCTTGGCTAACTCTCTGGTTCAAGAGGCCTCAATTTCTGCCTACCTTGGCTTTCAACCTGCCTTCTTTGCTAAGCTTAATCATTTCTAGTTTTTGATTTAAAGTAAGAAACTTGGGACTCTTCCTTTCACTTGAACTCTTAGAGACCATTGAACGGTGATTGACTGGCTCAATTTCAATATTGTTATGTCTCTGAGAGTAGGGAGGACCAAGGGAAGGGAGAGAGATGGGGTGAATGGTCAGTCAGTGGAACAGTCAGAATACATGCAAATTTATCGATTATGTTTGCCATCTTGTATAGGTGCGGTTTGTGGTACACCAAAAACAATTACAATAATAATATTAAAGATAACTAATCTCAGATTACCATAACATATATAATGATGTGAATGTTTTAAATATTCCTAGAATTACCAAAATGCAACAAAGATTCAAAGTGAGCAAAAAGTGAAAAAAAAAGAAACAATAATGGTAATATATTTACTCAAAACAGGGATACCACAACCTTCAAATTATAAAAAATGCAATATCTGTGAATCTCAATAAAATGAAGTACAATAAAACAAGGTATGCCTGCAATGTCTTTTTCTGGTTTTGGTCTCATAGATTAGGTTGGTGTGGATTCACTCCTTCTCTTCATTTAAACAAGAGTTTGTGTATGATTGATAATATTTCTTCCTTAAATTTTTGCTAGAATTCACCAGTGAATTTATTTATGCCTAGAGTTTTGTATGTGGAAATGTTTTATATATATATATATATATAAAGAGGTGCTTAGATTACCGAAAATATTACACAGAACCCCCTGGGATTCCCATGTTGCTCACCCCCCACACCTCCCACCACATCCCACACAAACATCTCCCACAAGTGTGGCCCACCACCCTCAATGGACTTACACATCCTGGGGCCTTGCCACCAACCATAGACCACAATTCACATCGTAAACCACATTCCCTCCCACACAGTTCTGAGTGGTGCATGCTGATTTAAAATTTTATGTTTTTACATAAAAAAAAAATTATTTAATAGACATAGGGTTATATAGGTTACTGATCTCTAGTTATCTTTGCTAGTTTTCTCCTTCATGGAACTGGCCCATTTCAACTTAGTTGTCAAATGTAATGTTAAAAGATGGCCATAATATTACCTATTGTCATATTCATATCCATATAATCTGTATTGATCTTGATAATTTTGTAAAAATTCTGTTTTTGCTGATCTGATTTGTCAATTTTATTAAAATACTTAAAGAATCAGATTTTACTTGTGTTGATATACTCAACTGATTTCTTGTTTTCTATTTTAATGATTCCTTCTCTTGTTTTTACTATTTCTTTATTCTTCAAGCTTTGGGTATAATTTGCTACTTTTCTAATACTTTCTTAACACATAATTGACTAATTTTAACTATACATTTCACTTCCACAAATTTTGAAAATTTCTTACAAACACTCCAAAATGTTGACACAGAATATTTCCATCACCCTAGAAAGTTCCCTCAGATGACTTTCCAGTGGTAATCACTTATCTGCTCTTTATCACTATAGTTTTACCTTTCCTAGAATTTCCTATAAATTATATCATAGAATATGTATGATATATGTCTTTAGTGTCTGGCTCCTTTCACTTAACATAATGATTTTGAGATTCTTCCAGGTTGGTGTGTGTGTTAGCTGATTTTTCATTGTATTGCTGGCTATTATTTCATTATGTGGAAAACATTGTATGCTTATTTATTCACCTGAAGAAGGACATTTGATTCATTCCCTGTTTGGAATTATTATGAATAAAGCTGTTATAAAAATCATTTAAAATTGTTGTGTGAACATATGTTTTCACATTTGTTTTGCAAGTACATAGAAGTTGGATTTCTGGTCATATATAAGTCTATATTAAACTCTTTAGAAAACTGTCAAAGTGTTTTCCATTTTTCATTCTCTTCAGGAATATCTGAGAATTCCAGTTGTTCCAAAATCTTGTCAAAATTGGTATTGCTAATCTTTTTAATTTTAACCATCTTAGTGAACATGTAGTTGTATATTATGGTGTTAATTTGTTAGTTTTGAGAATTTGTGTTTCCTATGAATTAGTTCATTTGCACTAAATTTTCAAATGTATTGGTGTACAGATTTTTATAATATCCTTGTCCTGTCTCCTTAAGTCTTTATGATCTATTATGTTATTTGTTTTATTCATTAAATTTTGCCCACATATTCATTTCTAGTATATTTGCATACAATTTAGTTTTGTATATTTATCTGGAATCTCATAGACTTCATAATTATTGATTTCACTTATTTTTTCTAGGAGATTTTTGTAGATTTCTTTGATTTTCTACTTTGACCATGAAGTCAACTGTAAATGGGGAAAGTTTTACTTCTTCCCTTCCAATCTGTATGTTTTTCATTTCATTTTCTTGTCTTATTGAAAGCACAAACATCATGTTTGTTTTGTTCCCAATAGTATGGGAAACGCATTTAGTCATGCACCAATAAATATATCGTTAGCTAAAAGGTTTTTTGTAGCATTTCTTTATCAAGTTGAGGCAGTAACCCTCTGATCTTAATTTCCTAAAAGCTTTTGTCATAAATGGGTGCTGAATTTGTCAAATACTTTTTCTGTATCAATTGATAAGATTGTATGTTTTTTTTTCTTAGCGTATTTGTATATAGGATAACATTTATGGATTTTTGAATGTCAAATCATCACTATGTACCTGAAATGTATTCCATTTGGTCATGATTTATAATTCTTTTCATACTTTATCAATACAGTTGCTAATATTTTGTGGAGGATTTTTGTGTGTAAGTTTATGAGAGATATTTGACAGCATTTTTCTTTCTTTTGTACTATTGTGGCTATGCAATTTTGAGGTTTCACTATCATTCAATTAAAATATTTCTAATTTCCATTTTGAGTTCCTCTATTCTCAACTTCATAGAGGTGTGTATTGCTTAATTTTCAAACATTCAGGGATTTTGTAGTTACCTTTTTGTCATTGATTCCTAGTTTAATTCTACTCTGTTCAACTAATATTCTCTATACCTCTATATTGTTTCAATCATTTGCCTTTCATTGAGCTTTTTACAAATTGCCCAACTTATGGCTAATTTTGGTAAATGTTTCATGCATATTTACAGAAAATATTCTGCAGTTGTTGAGTGCTGGCTTTTATGTTAAGAATATATAAATCAATTAGATAATTGATTATTTTATTTTATAAATCTTATATATCCTTAGTAAGTTCATCAGCTTTTCTATCTAGTTATTACAAGAGAAGCATTAAAATAAACACTATGGTGATAGGATATTTATCTTCTTCATCTTTTGTTCTGTCAATTTTGTTATGCACACACACCCACACATATATTTATTCATCTTTGTCATGAGGTGCATTGAAATTTAGAATTGTATATCTTGCTGGCATACTGAACGTTTGTCTCCATGAAACACCTCCTTATAAGTTGTTGCTTTAAAGTCTGATATTACCTGATATAAGCACACAAACACCAGTTTCCATTAATTTGAATTTACATGGATTATCTCTGTTAATCCTATTATTTTTCAATAATTCTGTATTTTATATTTAAAATTTGTCTCTATAAGCAACATGTAGTGTGGGTTTCTCACCCAATCTGTCAAATTTTGTTCTTAATTGAATTCCTCTTTATATTTACCTATTAGGTTTTGGTTTAAATATAACATTTTATTATTTATTTATTTTTATTTTTTTGGTAGAGAGATTTATAGGTAATGTTTATTGTCTTCTTTATAAGTCTGCATTTTCCAATGTTTAATGATGGGAATGTTTTGCTTTTATGATGACTAATTGAAATAAAGTTCCATGTAAAAAGAGGGAGTAGGGTAGAAGTCTACCTCAAAGCAAATTATTGACTGTGGAGTACTCCTTTTTATTAAATTATAAAACTAACTTTTGTCAATTCACACACTTTTGGAAAGAAAACATATTTTTTCTTGAGTATTTGCTTTTGTGGAGCATATGGTTTTAAACAGACAAAAAATTTCTATCCCAACTTCTTGGTCTTCAAGTTATTTAGTATTTATAGCCAAACTATCAAGTATATCTATTACATACAGAGTCTGAGTTTATGGTAAACTATTACACAGACAAATTCCTTGAAAAGATGATCCTGTGCAAGGAAAAAGCATTAGGTATTAAACTGGTAAAAAAATTTAGTCAAAATAATTTTTAGTCCATTACAGCTTTGCATAAAGCTTAGGAGGAAGAAAAATTTGAGACATTTCTCAAGAAACACACTTAGAGAGTTGTAATAAAGTACTTCTTTGAATTCAGTTGCGTCCAATGGTATTTTTCATTGCTTTATTTTTTCACATTCTGCTTCAACTGAAACAGTCTTTAAGAGCAGCTGTTAATGAAGAAAAATAATGATCTCATCATAGTATGTGTTAAATAGATAAAAATAGAGTTAATACAAATTTCCATCCACTGAAGCAAGTAACAGTGGCAGACTACGGTGTGTCTCTTAATTCTGAGCAGAGAAACTCCTTTAACCCAATCTCACAAATAGAGTCTACAGTTCATAATTAGTTTTGCCTGCCCCTGCTCTGTTCCAGACAAAAAAGAACACCACCTCATGTCCTAGCCTCATCTCTGCAATGCATTTAACCTGAAAAAGAGCCATCCTTGTGCCTTGGCACGGGAGTTATTCCAACACAGTGGCCGTTGGGCACGGAAGAGGCAATTCTCAGACACCTGTATTCTATGTCCGGGTATGTGGGAGCCTGGCCAGAACACCCGCGCCTTGAAGGGTCTGGTGGTATTTTTCCACCTTGGCGTAGCTGTCCTAACTTCCTCTGGTGTCCAGAAAGAGTCTGGAAGCTTTCTGTGGCTCAGGGTGTCTGAAACTCCTAGATTAGGGCATGCCAGGGCCTGGCTTGTATGTTTTGGTGGGGACTGCGTAGTTAGCAGGATGCTTCTGGGCAATTTCAGTCCTTGCATTCAGGGCTTCTTGGGCCTCTTGCATTCTCTGTAATCTTGCCTTGTGATCCCATTTCTCAAATACTTTCACTTTGTCCAGGACAGATTTCGGGGTGTTCTCCTTCTCCTCATTGTCCTCTCCCACCCCCTCACTCTCTGGGGGAGGGATGGGAGTGGAGGGCTCAGTATAGGATGTCTGAAGGAGGACTTTGCTGCAACAGGAGGAGGCTAACATTTGGTAGATGCTATGGGAATTTCTGAGGGGGCTGATTTGTATTCATAAGATTTGGGGAAATCAAAGGATTCTTCTCTGTTTTGCATTTTGAACTTGGGTGGGAGGGCTATTGTGCCTAAGTTGAGCTCTGCTAGCAGCCCTCTGCATCTGAGCTTGTGGCCCTGGCCTGGGCTTCCTTGTGGGCTCCTCATGCTGCACCGGCTCCCAGGAGCAGGTCATGGAAGACACCAGCGGCTCCTCTACCAGCTCAACCAGCTCATTGTCAGTGTAAGCACTTCCTTCGCCATTTGAATTGTCTTCAAAGTTACTGATGAGGTGGTTTTTGCAACTCAGATAGCCCATGCCCACAGCAGTTAAGTAGGATGTGCGGTCTTCGGGTAGGACATTGCTTTGTCTCAACTGCCCTATAGTCCCTTTCTCTTTCTTGATTTCTTTGGGTTTGTGCAGAAATTAAAAAAAAAAAAACAACTCCATGCTTCCTTCTGTTCACTTTAGTTATATTTACTCCTACTATTTTCTTAGTATTTACCTGAAAAATTATGAGATGTATTCTTAACTGGTGAGTCTAATAAACATTAGTACTTCTATCATTTTCCAGACAATGCTATCCTTTAGATTTTTAACCCAATTCAACCTTCTTCCTCCATAGGTATTGTTTTTCTTATTTGAAAAATTATACATGCATATGTATATTTAAACCTACATTTTATCTTTTTTGTATGCTTTATATTTCTTCAAGCATATTTAAGTTTTCCTTCTTCTAAGCTTTGTACAGACTAAAGAATAACCACATTAAACCTTTCTGGGCAACTTTGCTGGAGATAAATTCTTTCTAATTTTGTTTTTATGAAAATATTTTATTTTGTCTTCATTTCTGAAAGAGGTTATCCTTGATACAGAAGCCTAGATTGGCATTTATGAAGATATCACTTCATTTTATTTGACCATTGAGACTTTTGTTGTGATTTCTTTCTTATTTTATCTTACTTTTTTTTTTTTTTTTTTTGGCAAGGGAGTAAAGAATTTATTAAGAAACCAGAAAAGAAAAACAGTACATAATCTGAGACATATATTGCAGGCATGCTGCATGCTGCGATGCTCATGTGGGACCCCAGGTTAGGTCTTTTAAAAGTCTTTCTTCCTCCCCTTTCCTAATGTTGGGGAGGGGCCCCAGCTATTTTCTGTTCTGTTCATTGATTGTCCCACCTGTTAACCCTCAGAGGGCCAATTGTGAGACCTTTTGTTTGAAGGTATCTGGAGCTTCATTTTCACCCCAGAAAGAATTCCAAATATAATCTCATGGTCAAGGTCTCATGGGATCTTTCTGGCTTTGATCTTTAGTAGCACCCTTCCCCTCAGGGAATTTCTGGGTGGGTTCTCCTGGCCATGTTTTCTGCCAAGTCCCAGCTGCCTTCCCTCTTTCACTATACTATCCTGCCTCAACTGCCCCCTCATAGAGTTTGCACACTTATTCTTAAGGAGGAGCTAAAGGACGATGGTGATTCTTCTGTAGCTACTTCCTCCTGGTTAGGGGAAGTAGTCCCTGCCTGACAGGGTGTAAAACCCTTTGGCTATTCTACTGAGGTTGAGGTTGATTGGAAATGGATGAAATCCCCAGGTGACTAACACCTCTTTCTAGAAGGCATTGATTCTGGAAGAAATAAATGTATTTAGAATTTAAGATACATGATCCTACTAGAAGGATAAAGAAGATGGTGGTAAGCAGGTCCAAAAAGGGGGCTATCCAAGACATACTGGACCATGAAAGTAAGAAAGGCCAGGTGCCTCCATAAGCTACATCCTCCCAAACCTGGTAGGAAAAGGCATTCTTCCTTTAGTTCTTTTATGTTGTTGGTTAATGCTAAGGAGAGATTGTTAAAGACATTTTGGGTTTGTTTAAACTACCAACCCAATTCCCATGGCAGTGGTTATGTGTAGGACAGCTAGAAGAGGTATGAAGAGAGGCACTGCCTTAGAGATAATCTCACAAAGACAGTATAGGTAACAACAAGACACGTATACGACAAACAAAATAAAGAGAGTACTTAAGAGAGCCATTCCTCTTTCCTATATGCATATTAATTAATTACTTAAAAAAAGAATTAAGTTTACCAAGACTTTTACATGTTCAATAACCTTCTACATATGATCTATAGTAAAAGAGATATTATATTCATCAGGCATATAGGTGCAGAACCTAATCCTAATCAAGGCACAAGTTCCTTGTGCTGCAGTTTATAGGTCTAAGCTCCAAGTTTGCGATACCATACATGTTGTCTCTCCATGGAAACAAGCCATAATGCCTATTGTGTTAAGTTCTACTCAAGTTACTCTGGTAATTATTGCTATTCTTGGTATATCCTTCACAGAGCCAGGATGCTGCAGCATTGTTGATCCTAGACAGAAGCTAGGAAGGCAGGCATTCAGAGATAGAAATTTCCCAGCTCTACTTTGGACAGCCAGCATCTCCTGGGGCTTTCATCAGAGTCCCCAGTTTGCAGCCTGCTTTGCAGAATTTGGACTTGTGCATCCCCAAGTCACATGAGGGAATTTTATAAAATCTCATACTATTTACAGCTATCTCCTGTCAGTTCTGTTTCCCTAGAGAACCCTGACTAAAACACACTGTTTCAGGGAAGGAATATATTTATGGGAATAATAGTTATTTTCATACTATGTATTTAATAAGAATAGGTCAAGTCAGTTTAATTTTGAGTTCAGCTTCTGGTCATTTGTAGACCTATCTCAGTGCTGAGAACAAGTAGATAAGTGAGAGAAACCATTTTAATCTTTTTATGGTATTGAAGAACTAGAAAGACTACATTTACTTGAGGTGTCAGAATCCTAGTGAGAAGAGAAACTCATTTAGGTGAGCATAGCATTCTGTGATATATTTCCTTTTGAAGCACTTGCTTAATACAGGTTGCCTCTGGGGCTGACAGACTTATAAACTGACAGGAAGACAACATCCATTCAGAAGGTTGGGAACTTTGGAAGAGCCTTTTGCCTCTCACAGACAGAGAACAAAAATTCTGAAGATCAGCCATATAATGTCCTCCTGGCTAAGAGTTCAGATCCATGTCACAGAGGAAAAGGAAGCACACTGAAATAAGCTTGATTTTATGTAGTGCTTTTCTCTCAAATAATTTGCTTCCAACTGTAGAGATTAATGGAACAGAAAAAAAACAGTTAATTGAGTTCACAAAGAAAGTTAATATCTTTGAAAATATCAATAAAATAGTTAAAATTATCCATCAACTGATCAAGTAAGAGGTTTATGTGTAAGAGAGTCATAAATTATCAATACCAGGAATGAAAACTGTTTATTAATATAAATGCAATAGATGTTAAAATATTAGAGTATATTATGAACAACACTTTTGCCTATGAATTTGAAAATTTTAATGAATTGACTTTTTCCAAACACACAATATATCATCTCAAAACTCATCTGAATAATCCTGTACCCACTAAATAATTTTACTCAAAATTGAAAACATTCCCTTGAAGAAAACTCCAGGCCATTAGGCTTCATCAGAAAAATTTCCCCAATCAAAAGAAATAAAATAATATGAATATTTCAATAAATATTCTAGAGAATAGAAAAACTGTGGAAGAGTTCCCAACTCAGCACAAAACCTGGCAAAGCCATTATAAAAAAAAATTACAAGCCAGTCTCTCTCATAACATAGATGCAGAATAATATCTCTGCCAGTATCCAAATAATCTTGGGTTAATTACAGAAGTGCAGAGTTGCTTTAGCATTTCAAAATAAATCTGTTGTGTATGGGAATTTCTGTCCCCAAACATGGAAATGTGAGTATGGTTTCTGAAAAGTGTTTGTGATCTATGTCTGTCTTTGATCTTGCAGTACAAATTTGAATATGGAAAAATTCTTCAGTTTATTCAACTAGACAGAAATCTCTAATGATGTCTGGTAAGCTATTACTCATTTTGGTTTTCTCAAGAACTCAGACATGTTCACAAATCTCTTAATTCAGTCTTCTAATTAGGGAAAATATACTATTTCCATTGTATTTATAGAAAAGCTGAATCCTATTCTATTATTAATTGATCAGGAATTGCTTCATGAACATGCAAACTCTGCACACCCACAAGGACTTGTGCTTGGTTTACTTCTCTGCTATTGCATTCTTGAAATATGTAGCAATTTTTGAACAAAGAGCTCTGTGTGTTTATTTTGCACTGGATCCCACAGTTATGTAGCTATCCCTGACTTTAGTCTATAGAAAATTGTTGTTTACTGCTCAGGTAATGTTGTGGAGAATCAGAGTTCAGGAAAGTTCTCCACCTGAGAAGGATGTGCCCCATATGTCCAGCTCCAGGGTGGACTGACTCTTGGGTGTTGACTAAATATGCCAGGCCCTGGGAAGATTGTGCCACACATTTTGGAGGAATGCCTCTTGGGACTAAATGTGCCTTGGAATGGGTGTACTGCCTCTTTGGAATACTGATTTCTGGATGCTGATTAAATGGACCATACTGCCTCAGAAACAGGAATCTGTACTTCTCTAAATTTGATGATCTCAAACACAGACCTTATTCCTGGCTACAATTTTACTTGTAGCACTGAATATAGTAAAAATTTGGAAGTGAAATTCAGTTTGATTTTTTTTTCTTTCTGGTACATTTTACCTAAAGACACAAATGTTGGTAACATAGAGAAAAAAGATGCTTAGTGTTTCTGAGTCAGAAATGTGGAACATGTAAAAGATCATCATTAGGTAGAAATACCAATCCATTTCTTAGGCCTGAATGGTTTTTTCTTTCTTTCTTTCTTTCTTTCTTCTTTCTTTCTTTCTTTTTCTTTCTTTCTTTCTTTCTTTCTTTCTTTCTTTCTTTCTTTCTTTCTTTCTTTCTTTCTTTCTTTCTTTCTTTCTTTCTTTCTTTCTTCTCTCTCTCTCTCTCTCTCTCTCTCTCTCTCTCTTTCTTTCTTTCTTTCTTTCTTTCTTCTTTCTTTCATTTTTGAGGTAATGGGGCTGGGGATTGAATCCAGGACCTCATATGTGGGAAGCTGGCTCTCAACCACTGAGCCACATTGACTCCCCTGCATGATTTTTTCATTTGTTTGTTGTTTGTTTTTTGGTTTTTAGGAGGCACCAGGACTTGGACCAGGACTTCCCATGTGGGAAGCAGGGGCTCAACTGCTTGAGCCATCCACTCTCCTCTATTAATTTTACAGTCAATGAAAAAATACAACAATCACATTACTCTATTCTTCAATTAAATGTGATGATATAAAAAAAATCACATTATCTAAAGGTGGAAATGACTGGAGAAGAACACACTCTCAAACTGTAGACAGGAGTTTAAATTAGTACAACTTCTCTAGAGAGTAATTGATCACATTTACAAATAACTTTAAAAATATACATATAGCTGCGAGTCTTCCAGCTCAACCTCCGGCTCCCAGCAGAGAAGCTGGTAGAGAGCAGCCCCAGGTAGCTCAGTTTCCTGGTGTCCAAGGGTCAGTCCTAACACCCGGCCTGGGTAGGGCCCATCACTTTCTGCAATATTTGTTGCTGTAAAGTGGTGACTCGGCAAAGGGCACCGAGATGTAAGAAAGACAAGACAGAGAAGTTGAGAGAAAGCTGGGTCTGGGGCTGGCAGAACGAACCCACCGCGCTAGCCCCGAAGCACAGACAGCCCAGCGCTTTTATTTGCGGAGCTACGTGCAGAGAAGCACGGCTAGTGCTGACTATCACCTGGGAGTCTATTAGAGGCAAAGTTCACGCCCGCTCTCTGTCATCCTTGTGTCTCGGAGCCAGCAAAAGCTCAAACAGTGCTCTCCAGGTTTTCCTTCTGAGCTAGTGTCTGCAGTTCCAGACACTCCGTCCGTGTTCTCAAGCCAGCATTCCCCGTCTCAAGGATTCTTCCCCACAAATACTTAGAATCGTTCTCTTTCCCAACCGGGATTGATATCCTGGCATTCCAGAATTGGCCATGCTTCCTTCCACTGTGGGGTCCGTTTACTGTCTCAATTTTCCCTGTGGTACTACCTTTGCCGCTCTTCAACGCCCTCCCCCTCTCTCAATTAACTTCTAGTGTATTCTTTTATCTGTTCAAATGTCAATTTCCCTGGGAACTTATCCCTGACCCCTAAAACCAGATCAGCTTTCTTTGTTAAACATTGTCTCCCTGTTTCTTTCAGAGCTTTGTCAGTCTGTGACTGTGTGTGTGAGTGAGTTCAGGAGCCAAGCGCCAGGCTGTCGCATTCCAGTGCCCAGAAAGGGCTCGCGTAAACTTGGGGCTTAACATGCACGTGTTGGATGAATGAATGGAGTGAGGGAGGCAGGCTGGAGGCTTTCAGGACAACACCAAGCTTCGTGGATGAGGCTGGCGGGCTCAGCCTCGCCTGCTCCGGGCCTCTGCCCCACCCGCAGCCCCTGAAGCCAGCTGCGCAAGCTGGCGCTCTCCTGCCTCCCCTCCACTGGCCTTCCTTCTTCACCCGGCTTACTCTTCTTGCAGGTCGCGGTAAAGACTATCTTTTCTAGGAAGCCTCTGCCTCAGAAGGTTCTATTCTCCTTGGATTTTTTTTTTTCAGAGCAAATCTCTTAAAATACTTTATTATATTTTAAAAATTGCCTGCTTGGTGGAGCTGAGGAGTGGGGCAGAACAGAGGGCAAGGCAGAGAGAAGCCCGGGAAGGGGAGGAACCCGGGGGGGAGGAGCCCGGGAGGGGACCAAAAAAAAGAAAAAAAAATATATATATATACATTTTGAACAATTCCATTACCAGAAGCTTTTCATAAATTTAATACAAAGGAAATATGTTGATTTTGAAGGTCCAATGTGTTTATTACATCATTACTAAATAAGTGATTAATTGAAAACAATAAAATGTTGCTATATAATTAAATTATATCTGTGGAATGAAAGCTATGTAACATTATGAATTATGTTGTAGATGATTTTGAATTCATCAACATAGATGTCCATGATTTATAGTTAAAAAAACACATGCTAGAGATAGGCTACAAAAATGTAATATACACTCATATACATAAATGTATTTGCACATATATATGTATATAAACACATGCAAAGTTTTTAGAATAGATCTGGCTCATAATTAGTACTCAGTAATTATCCCTCCAAAAATCCATTTTTTTCCTTCATTATTTTTTGGTGGTATGGGTATTTTGTTACTTTTTGCTTATTTTTAAAATTCTCAACAAAGAACATATTCTCTTTTTGTAAACTTTCAAGTAAAATTTTAGATTGTTTTAAAATTTAGGTGGTTCATTAAATTCATCCTTAATTCAATTATTACTAGGTCAAATTGAGCAAAAGTCTCTTCTACAGGGATGCAAAATTAAGGAAATTGATTTAAAAAAAAACCATTGATTACAAGAAGCCTATAATATTGTACAACTATAGTGGAGATATTAAGATTAATAAATGGCTGCATTGACATCTCTAGTCACTAGAATAAGTGTTGCTGAAACTTTGAGAAAGGGCCTGAAGTTTGAAAAGTCAAACTTTGGAGGAATGTCATGATTTAATACATACAAAATACAAGAGGAATCAGTAGAGATGAAGGAGAGGACTTAAACAGCAGTGACAACTTGTGTACCAGAGTAAAAACACATTACAATTGAAGAGAAAACTGAGGAATGAGATAGGTTCTTGAATGTTGTAATTATCCCTGCTGGCTTTTCAGAAAACACTTTTTGTCTTTCACAAGATCAGGGAATATCTAAGACGTAAGGATTTAGAAATAGTGCAAGAAAAGAATGGCATCAAAGCAACTTAAATAGGAGCAAGATCCCAAATAATTGACCCAAACATGTTAAAAAATGGGATGGTACTTATAAATTTGGAGAGGCTGAAAATACAATGAGAGAGGGAATAAACAGCAAAGGATTCTCCCAGAGGAGACTAAAGGAAAAAAAGGGCACAGCTGGATAGTGTGGGCCATGATTAGGATGAAGAACAATTTGTGGAGAGAAAAGCAGAAAAGAGATGTAGAGTAACATATGCATAGATTTTTAAATATGTATGATAGAGACATAAGCATTAGTAATTGTTATGATATAGGAGTGAGATTTTGCAGGAGTTAAAAATGGTTCTATTTCTCTTTTAGGCATCAGGACAGACCAGATGTTAAGAAAGAGAATGTTTTGTGATTAATAATGTGTTTTCTGTTGGACACATTGAGTTGAGTTTGATGTGCCTTTGATATATACAGGTGAAAATTTTTAGCACAGATGGATTTATTAATCTGAAATATAGGCTGATATCTGTGCTTCATATGTATATTTGGGAATTATTATCATGACTCTTTAGAGCCTAATGCTAAATAAGATAACCAAGAGAGTGCTGAGTGAAAAGTCAGTGAACCAAGGATTGAAGCAAAGGACCATGTAAGAGTAACCAGAAGAGGATCCCATGATGGAACCCTTCATGGAAGCATCAAAAAGGGATGTGAATCATTGCATAACCCATAAACCAATGAGCTAGAGAGCTTTAGGAAGAAACTATACCCATTATATGAGCAGAATGAGCCATCAGTGATGATAACATAAGAACAGAAAACCACAGGTTGGGAACATGGTGTCTTGGAGGGAAGAGTAGTGAGTAAATCACAGTAATGACTGCTCCTGGTTCTGGATGGAAGGGAAAAAAGTATATAGACCAAGGATGATAATCTGGAAAAAACAAGAGTATGGAACAAGGGACTAAGTATTATGATGAATACAAAGAGAAGATACAGTAGAAATGAGGAAGCAGGTGAAGTGAAAAAAATTTTTTTTTCAGAGGAAAGATTTTCCAAACAATTTCTCAAATGTAGATCATATATATAAACTAATAATATCAAATGTACCATTAATAAGAATATAATTAATGTATGATGATTGCCCTGGTTTTCCTCTTTATATCTATATCTGATTTTTCTTTCTTATGTTGTTTTATCACATTTTTCTCTTATAAATAATGCTCCTCAAGGTTTCTTTCTTGGCCTTATGCATCAGCATTTTTATAACTTCTATGTAGATATTAATTTTGCAGAAGATAATGGGAAAATTGGGAACGTTTACCTAAAAAATGCAAGATCTGTCTTGGGTATAGGAATATCTGTGGATGTTTAGAGGAAAGAAAAATTATTTTAAAGGTGATGGTAAGGTAAGGGCTCATTGAAGAGGTGACTTGACTGAGCTCTTAAAATGTGAAGGATTTGGGGTGCATAGATTGTTGTAAGTAACAGATTTTGCTGAGGAAACTGCATTAAGTGATACATGTAGGCATGAGAGATGTGGTCTCTGCAAATGTAAGTGATTTGAAAGTTTCTAAATCAAAATTATGATCATTAAAAATAAGCCCTTCCTCAAATTTAAAAACTTTTGCACCTCAAAGGAGTTTGTCAAGAAAGTGAAGGAAAAAAAAAACAAAACAAAAAAACAAACAAACAAAAAAATGTGAAAAGGCAGCCTATGCAATGGGAGAAAATATTTGGTAACTAAATATCTGGTAGGGGCCTAATATCCAACTTATATAAAGAAATCCTACACCTTAAAAATAAAAAGACAAACAACCCATTTAAAAAATGGGCAAGTGGTTTGAATAGATACTTCTCCAAAGAAGAAATATAAATGGTTAAAAAGTACATGAAAAGATGCTCAACATCAATATCTATTAGGGAAATGCAAATCAAAATTACAATGAGAGATCATCTTACACCTATTAAACTGGTAGCTATTAAAAAACCTGAAGACTACAAGTTTTGGAGAAGATGTGGAGGAATGGGAAAACATAACCACTGCTGGTGAGTATGTAGAATGTTTCAGCCACTGTGGAGGACAGTTTGGTGGTTCCTCAGGAAGCTAATTATAGAACTGCCATATGATCCAGCAATCCCACTGCTGGGTATATACTCAGAAGAATTGAACGCAGGGACATGAACAGATATATGCACATCAATGTTCATAGTGCCATTATTCACTATTGCCAAAAGTTGGAAGCAACCCAAATGTCCATCAACAGATGAATGGATAAACAAATTGTGGTATATACATTCAGTGGAATATTACTCAGCTGTAAGAAGAAGTGCATTATTAACACACAGGCTAACATGAATGAATCCTGAAGTCCTGGCGTTGAGTGAAGCAAGCCAAGCACTGAAGGACAAATATTACATGACCTCACTGATGTGAATTAAGCAAATCATGTAAACTCTCAGAACTAGAGTCTGGAAAATGTTTAGAGGAAATGGAAATGGAGAAGTAGGTTGTGAGCCAATGCCCAAATGGACAAAATCTATGATAAGGTAGAAAGGTGTAGTTGTGTAGTGGATGGGTATCACAATGGTGCAGTGATTCTATTCAGTTAGGTGGTGCTAATTTGTGAGGAGGTAGGGTGGGGAGGATAGAATGGACTGTTCACAGAACAGGAGGGAGGGTTGGGGGAGGGACCAGGTGAACTCTGGGGATTTGCAGATATGTGGTTGAAACTTCAATGTTGGGAATTTTCTTTTGGCAAATATGGCAGGGGTGGGTTACTGGTTTAGGGTATTGGATGTGGGAGGCATCCTGGACAGGGCATGCCTGAGGCAGGCTTCTAGGAAGTGCATGAGTGATAATCTTGTAATAGTGTGTTGTATCAATGGGTGGAGACCCACATAATGAGTGGGAAGGTGTTGGACTCCCATCCTGGGTAGTCCTGCTATGTTCTCAAATGGAGGGCTGGGAGTCTCTTGAGAACATAGGCAATGCTTATTAAGGGAGGACAGACCAATATGTCAAACCCTCAGTGTTGTTGCAAGTAACTATGACTCTTGTTCAAGGAGTGAAGCTTGGTGGATGCTGTGGGTCCCTAAGGGAGGGGCCTGGAGGAATAGAATAGATGGAATATGGGACATTTTGGGGGGGTGATGGAAGTGTTCTACATGATCATGCAATGATGGATAAAGGCCATATTAAATTTCATAAAACTTTATAAAAATATATGGTCTGAAATGTAAACCATAATGTAAATCATTGACCATGGGTAGTAGCAATGTTGCAATATGTACATCAACTGTAACAAATTTACCATCAGCATGTAAAATGTTATTTATAGGGGAAAGGAAGGAGGATGCTGGGTATATGGGAATCCCCTATATTCTGTATGTCACTTTTCTGTAATCTAAAGCTTCTTTGAAGTCAAAATGAAAGAAAAATAAGATACTGGGGGGATAAATGGAAGAAAATGACACTGTACATATAAGAAAACAGATATTACAATGATTAAAGGTGTACTTTTTTGTCAAAAAGTTTTATTTAATTTTATATTCTTAAATTATTGTTTTATTATTCCACATTTTTTAAAAAATAGTATTTTATTTGTTATTTCTAAAACTATCATTTCATTTTCTTATTAATCATATTTGGTTATTTTGTCAGCTTGAAGAAGTTTTGAATCCCAGAAGGGTTACAACTATGACAGTGGAGGATCATTAGTGCATGGTGTCTTTGATGGGGGATGCATGGGAGGAGGTTGACCTGAAGCATACCTATAAGGCATATAAATGTGTTCAAGTGTTCACATGGGGTGGGGATTCACACAATAACTGAAAGAGTATCTAGTTCCCATCCTGGGGAGTTCTGTCATATCCTCTAATGAGACAGCAAGAGTCCTCTGAAACAGGGGCACTGACTAGTGAAGTAGGATGGACCATTGATGGGCCCTTGATATTGATGACTGTTTTCATGAACTTTTGAAATTGAAAGTTAGCCTAGGGTGCCTAAAAGTTACCTCTTGAGAGCCTCCTTGTTGCTCAATTGTAGCCTCTTTCTAAGCCAAACTGAGTATATAAATGCATTACTTTCCCCTAACCATGAGACATGACTCCTGGGCATGAGCCTCCCTGGCACAGGGGGATTACTACCAAGCACCAATTAGCAATGCAACTGGAAAAAGACCTTGACTAAAAGGGGGATATGGAAAAGACAAATGAGTTTAAATGGCTAAGAGACTTCAAAGTGAGTTGGGAAGTCATTCCAGAGCTTACACTTATGCATGTTTTAGCAGGATCTCATTAACTGCCAAAGTAAATATTGCCTTGAAATGCAGGCCTCCTGGGGGATCTGGAGACATACAGACTCTATGGGCAGGGTGGACTGTTCAGGAGTTTGACACCCAGCCAGTGGGCTCTACTTTTTTTTTTTTTTTTTTAAAGATTTTATTTATTTATTCATTTATCCCCCCTTGCTGCTCGCGCTCGCTGGGTCAGCCAACCACGCCGCGTGGGCGGGCCTGCCCTCACCAGGAGGCCCCAGGAACCGAACCCAGGGCCTCCCATATGGTAAATGGGAGCCCCACTGATTGAGCCACAGCTGCTTCCCATCTACTTTGGAATTTATGCTCCCCAGTGTGACAGAGTTGGACTCAGTTGTGGTTTCCCTATACATGGCTCTTCTGCCCCTTCTATTTGAACTTATAGTTAGTAAGAAAATTGATAGGTGTATGTCCAAGAGACTTAAAGATGTAGATGGAGAGTTGTACCATCTACTCTCCAGTTTATCGGACTCACCCAGGACAACTAACAAGGAAATAATGGTGGACAATGACATTCCCAAGGAACAGATAGTGCCTGCAACTAGTCCCATCCATCTGACCCACGGGATCTAAGCCCACTCTCATTTAGAGGCAGAGCAGGTATAACATCCCAGAATCCTTGGGATTGTTGAATGAACGATGAACCATAGTAGACTTACTGGTATTCTACTATAGATTTATTTTGATCCTAGCAATGGAAGAACTTTTATCATGATGTGGAGGCAGTGGCTACTGGAGTTTCTGAGGGGAGGGAGAGGTAAAAACAGGTGTAATATAGGGGCTTTTACAGGATTTGGGTATTGTCCTGAATGACATTGCTATGACAGATACAAGCCATTATATATCTTGCCATTACTTACAAAATTGTGCAGGAGAGAGTGTAAACTACAATGTAAACTATAATCCATGCTTAGTGGCAATGCCCCAAAATGTGTTCATCAATTGTTACAAATGTACCAGACCAGTGAAGGATGTTGTTAATGTGGGAAAATATAGGAAGGGTAGGGACCAGGACATATGGGAATCCCTTATATTTTTTTTATGTAACATTTATGTAATCCAAGTACATTTTAAAAAATTAAAGGTTATATTAAAAACAAAATAAGTCATGGGAAGCATTTGTGGATCAAATGGTTGAGTGTCTGCTTCTCGCATGAGAGATCCAGGGTTTGGTGTCTGGTGCCTCCTAAAAATAAAACAAAACAAAAAACAAACAAAAAACAAATAACAAGCAAACAAATGAAAAAACCAACTCAGGAACCTATGTGCCTTACTAGTTGAGTGCTGGCTTCTCACATAAGAGGTCCTAGGTTCAATCCCAACCCTAGTTCTTCAGAAAAAAAAAAGGCAGATATTTAAGGGTAACAGTCATTTGTACTTATTGCTCCACACTAACTTGTGAATGTCCTGAATACTGTTGACCAAATCTTCAACGTACTTTTTTTTTTCACTTTTAATTTATTTTTATTTATTTTTTCTTGTGGGTAAAAATCAAATTTTTCACAATACATACCAATATTTGTAAAATGATATATAAATATATATGCCTATATGTGCATTTGCTTACAAAAATGTTATATATATATTTTAAAAGGTGCTTAGATTACTTTTAATCTGGTTTTATTGCTCATTACATCAACAAGGGAGAGGGAGTAAACTAATTGAATTAAGATCCTGCTAAGCCATATATAAAGGATGGAGACAGATGAATAAGCTCTGGTTTACTTGGTGTATATAGTCCAATTTGTTTTGGTAAATTTTTGTTCAAATATAACATACACACAGAAAAGTGCACTACTCAATAGCTGATATTTGACAGTATAAGTTCTCCACCTTTTAATTTTTTTCTTACAATTGCTTTGACTCATCTTGCATTTTTGAATCAGCTTGATAATATAAACAGCAACTGGAGGAACAACAACAAAAACCCTCCTGGATTTTTTTCTTTAGGATAGTAATGAACCTCTAGATTAATTTGTGAAGAATTGACATCTTAAAATATTGAGTTTTCCAATCCAGGGGCATAATTATCTGTACATTTATTTGAATCTTCTTTAAGTTTAATCATATTTTGCAGTTTTCAGTGTAGAAGTCTTCTACATCTTTCATTTGGTTGCAAGGTATTGATATTTTTTAAATATTTTGATCAATGGGAGAGCATTTTAAAATTAATTTTCTACTTCTTGCTATATAAAAATATAGTTCATTTTTGTATATTGACCTTGTGTCCAGAAGCCATTTTGAATTCATTTATTACTCCTAGAATTTCATCTATAGATTTCTTTGCAATGTCAACGTAGTCAATCATGTCCTCTGCAAACCAGGACAGTTTTACTTACTCATTTCTAGTCCTTATAACCTATAATTCTTCTCTTTTAATAGATTGAAGTAACTTACAATCTATGAGATTCTGAATAAAAGTCATACTAGAAGACATCATTATCAGTAACCCAGAAATTTCTGGAAAAAATATTCTAAGTGCCATATTCTCTCATTAGATAAGTTTCTTAGTTGTGTTACCAACATATTCTATATACTCACTTTTTAAAAAAATTACTTATTTTAACAGTTTTATTAGGATATAACTGACATTTATATTTAAAGTATGCAATCTAACATATGAATACATCCATGAAACCATCATCACAATCAAGATTGTGAACATACCCAATATCACCAACATCTCATGTCCCTTTGTAATCTCTCCCTCCCACCATCATTTTTACTCCCCTCCCCAGGCAGTATATGCTTTTCTCATAGATGCAATGTATTCATTTTTCCCTCTGAGAATATTCTCATCACATTTCTGACATACAGTGTGTTCTCTTGCCCCCTGCATCATCTCTATTTTCTCAGAGTTGTACTTTTTGTTTCTTATTGGTGATTGCCCTCTGTTTCAAGCACAGGAGAAGCCTCAAGGGGTGAATATATAATGCCAGCTTGAATAAAGCTCACTTCATTTTATTTTAAATCACCCCGGCCTTACCAATTTCTTCAATTTTCTGCCAGTATGAAAATATCAACTTCCCATCATCAACAGAGGCATCAGTAGGCTGACAGACAGACCTGTATAGAAAAAGGGAGGGGAAAAAAGAAATATGAATACTTATTCCTTAACTTTTTTCTTACACTTTCAGACATGTATCACAGATATATCTCTAGAAATGTGTAGTGCAAGGTCCACAAAAGGGGATTAGTGTCTTTATATGCCCCATACACCCCAGAAACCTGTACTGCAGATTTGTAAGAATTCAAGGAAGACTTCAATTGAATTCCTACTAGGAATGGTGGGGCAACATGTAACCAGTAGAGAAGCTGCCAAAGGATCCAGTTATTGTATCACCAGCTAATGTACAACTAGCATGATATCAAAAACTGAATGAGAAGCAACTATGTTTTTTAAGAAATCTCATTCTCCATAAAGATATGGAGTTTTGTATTTCAAAACTTTAACTTTTCCACATAAATTAGAACTTTAAAAGTTGACAAAAGTGAATGTAGGGCATAAACGGTTGAATCACACATGTAAATACACACAGCTCATGATTGTTTGTTAATGAGCTATGGTGAGTTTACTACTTCTTTTCCTTTTCCTTTGGGGCTCTCTTCAATCAGTATGATGTATTCTTGGACTTTCTTTTTGTGTTTTTGTCTGGTCAAGATGTTGTCAAGCTGATGTTGAATATAAACAGGGAGTGGGGTAAAGATAGAAGAGTACCCATTCTTAATTTTGCATTAGTATTTCAGATTATTCCAGCTCCTTAATTTTATGACTTTATTTATTGAATGTTAGAGTGAAGAAGCAATCAAAATCAAATTGCCCGGCTTGCACCTGCATAGTCCTGGAATTGACTTATGGCATTACTGTTATCAGGCGTATATACCCTTGGATATGCCCTTTGCTTTGGTAATCATCACCTCAGCTGTGCTTCATCAAGTAGCCAGCCTGTTCATCTGACACAGAGCTGCTGGAAGCAACCATGCAATGCATAGCACTGCTTTGGCCCACTGCTGAGATGAATGCCGTCTTCCTTGGCTACAACCATTCAGAAAGGTACTAGGGTTTATTCAACCTTGTTTTAGACCATTTGCTGACCTCAGTATTCATCTGAATAGGAGTTGCACAGTCCCAAGAAACTTTATTCTTAACTTTGTATTATCTTGGCTTTATTTCCTCTGCAAATTCAAAATAGAGGTAGAAACATGGCAATCTTTCTACGATGATCACACCTCTCTAAGTTGTCCAAATAAATGGCAGGATGTGAATACCACAAATAACATCTTCATCCTCCTCTTCCTCTTCCTCCTCCTCCTTCTTTTTCTTCTTGTTCAAATCAGCTATCACATGTTCTTTACTGTGAGAAAGGTGATAAGTCATTTGCATGTGTTTTGGATATACAATGTATATTTATTGAGTCTCTACTAAAAATTAGGAAATGTTCTAGGAGTGGAAAGTACAGTGATACATGAGCTAGAAAATGATCCCACTCTCATGATGCTCTTATTTTAGTGAGTCTAACAGGCAAGACAGAAGTTTGCAATTACATACATAATTTCTGATATTGGTAATTACTAGGGAGAAAATAAAACATGGTGAGTGTAAGGGCCAATTTTTTAGATAGACAGGGAAGATATATTTGTGTTGAAATTGAAATGATTAGCAGAAGTGAGCCATTTGAAGACTTGGAACGAGCACACAGCCAGAGGACATAGCAAATGTAAAGGGTCTGAGAGAAACAGGGATTAGAAAAATTAGAAGAATGGGAGTAAAATAAATGTGACCTGAGTATGCTGAAAAAAAAAAAGAGGGACAAGGGAGAGAGCACTTGGAACTTAAGTAAGAGATATAAGCAAGGGTCAGATCATGTAGATGCTTTGGGGGTATAGTAAGGAATATGAAATGTTTTGATCTAATTCATATTCTTAAGGGATCATTTGTGCTATTTTAAGCATAAACTTCTGGAAGGCAACATGAAATCATAGAGACCTGTTAGAAATCAAGTACATATTTCCAGCTACTATAACTATCAGCATTTTTTGGGTTCTGCCTCAGCATCAATCTTACTTTGGCTCACCAGGGACCTCAACACTGCCCTTTGCCCTAGTTAATAATCATTTTTCCAGCCTTGGGGTATAAACTCCCCCAGAGGCCAAACTCACATCTGCAGCCAACACTCACATCATTCAAAGCCTACAGCTGATCCCAGATGATAAGTGGACTACCCCACAGCCTTTGGGCCCCTAGTCTCTTTCCCTTTATGGCTGTTTTCTTTAAACTAACCAATCCTGTGGGAAATCAACTAATCTCAACCCTTGGAACACAATAAAAGCATAAGCCCAGAGGTCTTGCTCACTCTGATTGTGTGCTCTCCAACTGCTGGTTGAGTCACCCAAGCCAATCTCCTTCCTGTCTACCCCTCATGACCCCACTGTCTCTTTAGGACCTATGAGTAACATTATCTTTTCTCATGCATTATAGCTTCAATAATCCATTGTGTTATGCCTTATCTCCACCTGAACCCAAATTTAAATCCTAGCTTAACTAATTTGAAATACCAGCCTAGGTATGATAGTAGCTTGGACTAATAACCTTAACTAGAATGGCTTCTGTATAGGTTGCAACAAAAAGCCTGCTTAGAGAGTTTTAATGGTAGAAGATGAGGGAAGAGTGCAAGATATGTGTTTTAGTCTACTAGCCTGCCAAAATGCAATATACCAGAATGGGCTGGCTTTACAATGGAGATTTATTAGGTTGTAAGCTTACAGTTTTGAGGCTGAGAAAAATGTCCAAGTCAAGACACCATCAGGCAATGCTTTCTCTACAAAGACTGCCTACTATTGATCTTGGATTCCTCTCTCATATGGCAAGACATATGGCTGCATCTGTTGGAAATTCCCTTCTCTTCCCAAGTTTCCTTGCTTTCAGCTTTGAGCTTCCTCTGGCTTCCACTCTGCTTCTGTGGCTTTCTCTTTGTGCTTCTGTGGGTTTCCCTCTCCACATTCATTCTGTTTATAAAGGATTCCATTCAGAAGATTAGGACCTACACTGGATCATGCCTTACTGAAGTAATCTAATCAAAATATCTCATTTACAATAGGTTTAAACATATAGGAATGGATTAGGTCTAAGAAAATGAGTTTCTGGTGTCCATAAAAGCCTCAAACTACCGCAATATATATCAAGAGTCATCAATTTAAGATAATTATTTTGTTACCAATTGTTGAAAAGATTAATCTCCACAAGGGATACACTAAGCATATTGGAAAGAATTGCAGATATGGCTAAAGTCCTGCTTATGCCATATTTGAAGTGTTTCCTATAACAATAATTTTCATTAAATGAAGAAAACAAATGCCCTTTACTGTTTTAACAAGTTCAATTTGGGTTCACTGTAACTTGAATGTGGGACCTAGGTTGGGATCCTATTTTGCCAATGATGAATTTCAGAGGAATCCATGCAAATCGCAGTGTGATTGTGTACAAGTTTATATTACTGAGAAGATAATTTACATATTTGTTAGAATCCTGAGTAGATGGTTGATCCCAGGAATATGGAAAAATCACTGATTTTGGACAGTCTTCAATTAATTCATGAGGAATATATTAGTTAACTCAAGACTGCAATGAAAAAGTTGCACAAGTCTTTTGAAAAACAAGTTCACATCTTTTAAAATGTACTTCCATTTTAATCTAGTAGCCCTATTTTGAAAATATATCCTAAAGAAAATAAAGGAAAACATTTTGTTCACATGAGTACATATTTCAGTACCATTTATAAAAGTCAGTCTAGATATCTAATAATATGAGAATGGTAAATTATATATATATTCAAATGATAGAATATTGTACAGCAATCACATTAATGCCCATAGAGTTTTAATGCCATTGGAAGATTTGCTGTTAAATTACAGAAGTCAGGGTAACATATCTACACAGTATGATCAAAATCATGTGAAATATGAATAAAGAAAATTACATTAATATTTTATACTAGCCTTTGAATTAAAACATTTTCTTCATTTTCATTGTTCTCTATTTAAAATCACATTTATTATTTTTATAATATAAAATTAGCTTTTTAAAACTAGTATTACTTTAGTAAATATCAGCTGAGGAATTGCTTAAAGCTGAACGATGTGTACAGAAAATACATTTTGCTTATAAAATTTTGAAATTTTAAGCACTATATTTATATAACTATTTACTCTGTGGGAATAGTCCTCTCAGGATAGACTCAAAATATAAACCAGACTTTGTAAAATAATTAAATAGCTGTTTTTGATTCCCAAATTAAAAAACCCAGAAGTATTCTAAATAACCCCTTTAATATTGATGCCAACTCTCTCCTTGTTTGCCAGCATGAGTCTCTAGATTTAGACTTAAAGTTATATTTATTATCTCATCTAATCAACATTTATTGGTAAAACACTAGTCTACAATAGTCTAAGCACTATTTTAGGTGGGGGGATATAGAGGTAAAGAATAACAAAATCCTACACTTCTGGAGTTTCTATATTATGGCAGATGACAGAAATACTGAGCTAAATATTGTCAGTATAATTGGTTAAGATGAGATCATATTGGAATAGGGTGGCCCCTAAATCCAATGACTGGCTTACTTATAAGAGGATCACATGACAACACAGAAACACCCACAAAGAAGAAGGCCATGTGATGATGGAGACTTATATAGAGTGATGCTGATACAATTCATGGAATGCCAAGGATTCTGGAAACCAGTAAACATTAGGAAGAAGGAAGGAAGGATCCTTTCTTAGAGCCATCAGAAGGAACAAAGCCTTTCTGACATCTTGATTGCATAGTTTTAGCCATCCTGTTTGTAGTAATTTGTTTGACAGCCCTAGATAATATAACAGGTAATAAACAAATATTGTAAAATCAGTTATAAGTACTATCATGAAAATACAACAGAACACAAGGTAATAACACAACTCTATATTGGGTGGTCTGAGAAGATTTCTATGAGGAGGTGCTGATTAAGCTAAGAATGGGATAAAGTGTAGGAATAATTAACAGGGGGATGTGTTTAAGAATATTTGAGGCAAAGGCAAGAACAAAAGTATGCTTATGTATGTTTATGTATGAATAATATACTTCAATAAAAGTTTTAATGAAAAAAAAGAAAAAAATGTAAAGGCTCTTAGCTTGGACTTCTTGGCAAAGGTGATGGTCAGATTTGAACTCTTCCTTCCCCCAGAAATCCCACTAAAAGGAAAATATTTTATTTTAAAGACATAAACCCATAAGAAAAAGGAACATGAGAAAAGATGTCAATATTGGGAGAACTTGAAAACAGGTGGAATAAACGTAAATGACTTAACAGATCCAGGAAACTGAAGGGGAACCAAAGAGAAAAGTTGAAAAGAAACCCATTAACCTTGAAGGATCTTCTAAAAGATTTTGAAACTGGAAAACAAAGATGAAATTTTGAAAATGTGTTTGATAAACAGTCCAATCTATAGATCTGGGTGGTTGCCTTTGTCCCCAGGTCTCTCACTCTCCAGCTGGCTAGCCCAGGAATTTCACATCGTGGTTGAGCAGAATTCTAAGAGCACAAACAGAATCATGGAATGCCTTTTCATGTCTAGGCTTAGAGATGCTCCTTCATAACTTCTGCTGAATTTTTATGGGCCAAATAAAGTCACAAATCCAGCTCATATTCAAGGAAAGTTGCTGGAAAGTCACATTGAAAGCAAATGAATATAGAAAGGGAAATGAATGGTTGTTTCATAATCTATTCTATCCACATACACTATGCCCTTCCCCAATTTGGGAGAGTTTTATTTTTTAAATAGTTAAAACAGTGAGAGCTGAGGAAAGTAGAGCCATCCTGCAAATATGAATGCAGCTATCCATATCTTTATTCTCTAACTAGAATAAATGGGAAGTATTCTGCAGAATCTGACTAACCTAAGACCTAAAAATACTGAGGCCAGGGTTGCCTGCTAAATGGCTCAGCCTCATCACTCAACATTAGAGCAAATAACCCACAAACTCTTTTCACAACTTTGGTGAGAGAGAATTAATCCCTAATGCCCAAGGGCATCCATTGCATGCAATCAACTAACTTCTTGCTCATGTAAGTAGAATGGTACAAGTTATACACTTACCTTAGTAGAACTGAGGAGATAATCACTCCCACAAAGGCTTGTGCTCTGTGGTTCATACGAGAATTCCTAGTTGAGAAAGGCTGTATGCTATTTACTCCCTACTCTTAAACATAAGCCAATAACTAAGAATTTTCAGGCATATAACCTGGAAGATAAACAGCAAACAAATAAACAAGGAGGCAGAAAGAATAAAGCAATTGGGAGTAAACAGAGACCATTAGTAAGAAGAAAACTTTAAAACATTAGCCATTACTTTACCTAGAAAGATATGTTAACCATGACAAGAATACCAGATGTTAAAAGGAATCCTCCTGAAAATAAAAAGAGGGTCTTTGGAAATTTAAAAGTAAGATAACAAAAAGGATGAAAATCAATAGAAGGGTTAGTAAATTTGAGTAAATTTCACAAGAAAGCAAAAATAAGTCTAAAAATAGACAAATAAATTAATCTAGAGGATTATAACAGAAGTCCAAATTCCTAACAATAGGACTTACAAAAGAGATAAGAGATAAAATGAAGGAGAGAAAAATAATCAATGAAATAATTCATGAAAATCTCCTGGGGCTGAAGACATTGAGTTTTTAGACTAAAGAGTTCATCAGATTTCTCAACACAGTGAGTGAAAGTAGGGCTTTGTAAAATTTTCAAATAATAGAATAAAAAAGAAGACCCAGTAAGCTTCCACAAGGAAAAAAATATACTAATCACACAAAAAGGATCAATAATCAGAATGACTTTTGATTTTTTAGCAGCAATAATTTATGTTCAAAGACTTTAGATACTTCAAAATTCTGAAGGAAAATGATTCCTGACACAGAATTCTGTAACCAGCCAAACTTTTAACCAAATATGAGGTTATACTAAGACATTTTCAGACTTAGAATTTCTCCAAAAATGTATCACACTTGCATACTTTTCCAGAAATCTATTGGAGTTTATACTGCACTAGAAAAGGGAGAGCAAGACATGAAAAGAAACATAAAATAGAAGAAAATAGAATATTTAACAGGAGAGAGGCCTAGAGAATCCCCAGGATTTAATAAGGGGATATTCAATGATGATCAGAACAAAAGAAGATAATTGAAGGAGCAAAGTCCTTCAGTAGAAGAGAAGGAATGGGAGAACACATGGAGTCATCAGATAAATGAAAGCAAGAAGAAGTAAAAAAGTGGTCAAGGAGAGTATGTGGGTGTTAAGTCCAGATAATTTTCAGACTTGGTGTGTGAAATGAGATGATTCCTGTTTGAATGCCTCTATTTTCTCTATGTAGAGTAATCAAATGGTATGTTTCATACATGGCAGGGAGGAAAGAGAGATGGATGAAAGACAGTGAGGGAGAGAGAAAGTGACTTAGATGAAGTTGAGTATTGAAATGTAAAACTCAAATAACCTAGGAAAATGTAATCTAGTCACCAGGCCATGAGCATGGGGGAGGGGGGTGGCTCTTGAGACTGTGGAAGATGAGTTAATGTTGTGATTATAAAGAAGAATGATAGATTTTAAGTTGGTTAAGGAAAGAAGTGAGGATATAAGGGTTGAGGTGAATGGTGAAAAGTTGATCAAGTCAATTATTGGAGAGGGGCCATGGGAAGTCAGTATGCCAGGATGGTAGGCTGTGAGGATAAAACATGAGAGAGAAAGCCATCAAAGCGTGTGCCTGGAGTGTGTTTGTGTGTGAGTGTGTGTTTGTGTGCATGTATTTCATCTAGCAAAATTCAACTGCTTAGGGGTAGCCACAGAGAATATGGAGATTCAGGTTTGGATGAGGGGTTTGGCAGATAAGTATAATGGTAGAAAGCTTGAGGGATTGAGGATATATAAATATAATAGTCCGTTGACACAAAATTGGTTAAGAAGTGAAGTTAAGATATAAGGATATTTACACTCCTAACAGTAGTTTATGAATGTTTGGTTGCCCATAGACTCATTAGATTTTGACATTCACTTAAGCATTTGTCTATCCCATGGGCAAATAATGGTATTGGGTCTGTTATATAGCTTACAATTCCCATACTCCTGGTGAGCTTTCTTGAAGCTTGACCCTTTGATTTCTTTTCTTGTCAATGCCTTTTCATGTCTTCTTAACATCTGGTTTCAATTATCTTTGTGCTCTTTTAAAATTAAATTTAGGAAATTGTGTATATTAGGGATATTAATACTTTGTCACATATGTTACAAGTATTTTCTCTCTGTGTAGATTTTTATTTGACTAAGTTTGTATTTTCTTTTGATTTATAGGAACTTTAAGAGTTTAGATATTAAATTGGTCATTATTTATTCAATAACTTTTTGTTTTTCTGTCTTATTTAGGAAGGCTTTCCCAACAAATACATCAAAATAATCTCTTATAGCCACTTGTAATGATCTTGCATTTAAAAAAAAAAATCATTTTAACACTTGGAATTTATTTATGTGTGGTGTAAAGCAAGGAACAAACAATTTTCCCAGTGTTTAGCCTGTTGCCTCAATATCACTTATAGAAAATCCCAGTTTTTCTGATCTATTTGCAATACAAAATGTAGTATAAACCCCATGCATTCTTGAATATATTTTCAATCTTCTAATCTGCTCTTCTGGAATAACCATGCTTTGTTAAAATAGTAACATCTTAGAATATTTTAATATCTGCTAGGACAAACCAAACTCAATCATGCATATATTTCACAGTATTCCTGGCAATGCTTACATATATAAGAATCCTTATATGTGTATATGAATATATATATGTATAAGAATATTGTATATGTATAAGAATATTGTATATGTATAAGAATATTGTATATGTATAAGTATACATATGTATAGTATATATATAATACAATATCCTTATATATTCTTACATATAAATTTTATAGTCAATCTGTCCAACTCCAAAATATACCTTTCTTAAGGTTATGATGGGAATTTTATAATTTATTTTAGAGGAGTGACATCTTATCTAAGAATAAAGCTTACCTTTCTTTTTTGTCTTCTTTATGTCTTTCAGGAAAATATAGATATTTTCATATAGGCCTTGAACATTCATTGTTATATTTATTACTATGTATTTTTTATTTGTTCACTATTGTGAATTAACTACATTGCTATTTTTTTCCATTTAATTCTCTATTAAAAGAAGCTATTTTTTTAACATATCCTGTATCCTGCTATCTAATGCAATTATCTTTGTAGTTATTCTGATTAAATGTTTTTAATTTCCTAAACACATAAAAACATCTGTAAATAATGATCATTTGTCTCTACATTTCTGATTATTATATTACTAATTTCTTTTATTAAAGATGTATCACCTGTTCTCTCTAAAGCCATGTTGAATAATTGGAATCCCTGTCATTTTTTAACTTTTAAAAAAATTTAGTGGGGCTTTCCTTGATAATTCTCAACTTAATTTAAATATATGATGTTGGTTTTTGAAAAATACTCTTGCAAGGTGCTTATATTTTCTGTTTTAAAATTAGGCTTTTCATAGAAATGGTGTATGGTTTTATTAATTGTTACATTGACTCTTTGGTTTGCTTTGTTTTCTAGTTGAATAATCTGTTATATTTTTTATTAATTCTTGTGTAATTTTTTTTATCATTTTGCTATTCTTCTAACTTTTTAATTGACAATGTATTCCTTTGCCCTTCCCCTTTAATGTGGATTCTTTGTTGAGGCACCTGGATCCTGAGATCTGCTTCTAGAAAAGGCTTGACCCTGCCTGCAAATATCCCTCATGTATCTCTTCATGGACCTGGGGAAACCTCCTATGAAGCACGACTCTAAGTCAGAATCTTTCATTTTTCACACACACAAAAATGATTCTTGTTTTCTATCAGCTTGGTGGAGCATGTTGAACTTATTTCAATCAACAACACAAAATGTCTGCCCTTCTGGCACTCCCTAATGACAGTTATTTGAGAAGTCTGTCATACAGTTCCTGTCACAAGCCCATCCAAGACAACTTGCATCTGAAATGATGACTCTAAGAATTATCTTAACCATTCACCTTCAAGATCCCCCAGGATGTATTTCCTATTTCAAGTTAGATTAGATAACAGCTACACACCTGCAACAGAACCCTAGCTATCTCCACATCCTCCCCCTCCCCCACAACCAGATCTGCCTTTACAGAATTATTATAAGCTGATATTATCTACTGGCTTTCATTGGAAGCCAATATAACAAAAGGATGCACAGAATTTCTCTGCATTTTTAAAAGACTGAATAATGTAGACCTTTCTATTATATTCTAAATGTCACTTACATAAATATTTTACATGACATACTTATCTTAGGACTGGAAATTATTTAAGTCTCTTTTGAAATGGAATATATTATTTTACTAAATAATAAATGCTATGTAATCCATGGCATTCCCTTAATTGCCTTGACTGACAGGAAGCTCAGTGTTGTGTTATGCCTAAACCCTGTATGTTTCTTTAGCATTCTTTCCTTGCCTCTTTTTCTTTTGTGCTTAGGCTCTCTCTGTCTGTCTCCCTTTTTCTCTCTCTCCCTCCTTTTTCCTTTTAGTTTGTTGCCTTTATGAGTTTTGCTCTTACCTGCTTTTTTATTGTAAGCTGCCTTTGTGAAAATAGGTCAAGTATAATTAAGTCACATTGTGTATAGATACAGCAATAAAAATGAGAGAAAAAGAAAACAAAACTCCATGATATATAAAGCTGAGGAAAGGGGTTTAATATATATGGTTATTTTTACCTTTAATAGATTTTTGGGTCCTATGCTTGATATAAATATGAAAAGATTTTATAAGTTCCTTCTATAAAAAATCATTTTTGAAATTATGCCCCATTTTTCTGGCCGTGTGTATGAAGAATACAGGTTGAAAATTGGTTGTTTGGGGAGAGGCTACCAACACTTGAATACTGTAATGATATAAGAGGAAGAAGACTAGTAGAAGAGCTTTTTAATTATCTATATGAATGCTATGATACCAGGAGATTCAAAACCAAAAAAATCAAATAGCCTTTTATTTTATTGCCAAACTATTGCTAGTGACTTTCCAGCCTCCTACAGATGGTTTGAAGAGCTTACTCTAAGCAAAAAAATAGACAATAAATAAAAGTCTTTCAAGATTTTCCTTCAAAATCTTGCTATTATAGTTTTGGTCAAGAAAGCTAAGTCCAGAGATCCCATGCTGTTCTTTTTAGATACTCTTGACAGATAGATAGATGATAGATAGATAGATAGATAGATGATAGATAGATAGATAGATGATAGATAGATAGATAGATAGATAGATAGATAGATAGATGATAGATAGATAGATAGATAGATAGATAGATAGATAGATAGATAGATGATAGATTATTAGAGAAGTTTGAACTTACAAAACAATCATACGCTTGTGTGGAGTTCCCATACCAACACACTACCTTGTTGTGGAACATTTGTTACAGATTATAAGATAATACCATCAGACTATTATCACTAACTATATCTTTGGCATTGATGTAAGAATATTACAGTATTCTTAGGATATATAGTCCATAGGATACGTTAATTGCATTTCCCATGCTTCTCAACATTCTTACCACCGTGCAATAGTGATGTACATTTGTTCTAGTTCATAGAAGGACATTCTTTTATTTGTACTATTAACCACAATTCTCATCCATCTCTGGCTTCACTGTTTTATTCAGTCCCTAGATTATTCTCTATCTTTCTTTCAGTTGACATTTACATCCCTAGACTACCCTTTTCAGCCACAATCTCATTTATAGACCAACTGCATTAGTTCCTCTCAATATCACGTGTTGCCATCAACTCAATCCATTTCTACACTTACAGTCAAGGTTATTAAAACTTCTACAAACATTAAGCATTAGTAGTTCTTCTCAGCCCTCCTCTTATCTTCTAATAACCTTTACTCTAGGTTTTAACTCCATGTGTTTATTCTTCATATTAATTCATATTAGTGAGAACATGCACTATTCATCCTTTTGGCTTATTTCACTCAATATAATGACTTCAAGGTCAATCCATGTGACCATATGTGTCCCAATTACATTTCTTCTTACAGCAGCATAATATTCTGTCATAAGTATATACCACACTTTGTTTATCCATTCATTGGTTGATGGACACTTGGGGTGTTTCCATCTTTTGGGAAATGTGAATAATGCTGTTATGAACATCAGTGTGCAAAGTCTGTTCACGGCCCAGTTTTCAATTCTTCTGGATATATTCCTAGTAGAGGAATTGCTGGATCATAAGGCAGTTTTTTATTGAGCTTCTGGAGGAACTGCCAAGCTGTCTTCTGCAGGAGCTGCACCATTTTATATTCCCACCAGCAGGAAAAGAGTGTTCCTATTTCTCCTCATACTCTCCAGTACTTACTGTTTTCTGTTTTATTTTGTTTTGTTTTAATAATAGCCATTCTGTGGAGTGTGAGATGATATCTCATTGTCATTTTGATTTGCATTTCCCTAAATATAAAGATGTGGGAAAGAGAAGAGTGATATGTGCTCTGTGAAAACAGGAAATTTTGAAATACACTAGAGAATAAGGGCAATGTTTATGAAGAGTTCTGTGTGAGGAAATATGTTTTGTCAATTCACCATCATTCCATTCTACTATAACCAATCTTATCACTGATACTTGGCCGTATTTCACGAAGTACACAGGAATCTCTTAGTGAATAACCACCTCCCCTTTAAAATCACTAGAAGGCAGATACATGGGAGCTTCCAAATAAAATATATGCAACACAAGCTCATTTTCTAAAGTATATTTGAGAGATTCCTGGGGGAATTTCTCAATTTTCAAGTTGTCTTCTTTTCTTGTTTTTCTGATTTATTCATTTCTCTTCTCTATTTCACAATTCCTGATTTTACAAACTTCATTCCATTACTCTTGCTTCATTCCATTTTCTAACTCCCTCTTCTTCAAAAGATGAATTTCCTCTTAGTCTCTCCTTGCATCTAAATCAATAGCTTCAGTTTTACCCTGATACTTCAAAGACACATGAATGAAAGTGAGTAGGCATTTCTCTGCTTGCATCAATCTTTCTAAAGCACACATTCAGTTATTAGGGAAGGGGCTATTGCTCCATACATGACATGCAGCCCTGTAATGTCAGTCCAGGTGCCAGAAAGTTGCAGGCCAGGAGGAAAATAGTGTAATCTGTGATTCTACCTGGCCCATGAATTTCCAGTGGCCTTGCTTATAGATTGTCAGAACTGTTCATTATGTTTGTTGTGAAACCAAAAGCTTAATATCTGTAATTTAGAGGGTTCAATGGGCAGTTAAATTGAGTGAAACTATTTTTGAATGACTACTCTAATTTCAGAGAAATAGCTGGCATTGCAGCTCAGAAGAGCTACATTTTGAGGCAGCACCAGGAATTTAAAATTATTTATAGGCCATTTAGAAAAGTTCTTTGTTATGCTAAGTTGAGAAAATTTATCTCCTTTTTTTAATCTTTTTTTTTATTTTACAGCTACAGTGCTGACAAAAGAAAACATTTCTAATAAAGATAGATTATCAGCCACAACCAGAGAACGTTAAATGTTTCAACTTGAGCAAAGGTCAATTGTGTTTTCTGATTGTCTTTCATTCTTGGATCTGTGGTTATCTTAAAATGCATGCACCATAGTGAAAATGTGTTTTCATTCAATGGTTTGTGTTCAAGTGTGACTGAAAGGGTGGTAAAATAGAGTTCCTTACATGGAGGTCTTTACATGTGAGTCATTTATAAGCAATTCCTTAGACATTTTATTAATAATGAGGATATTTGTCTACTCCTGAAATAAAAGAAGTTTTTTGAACTCAAAATGTGGCCCAAAACAGCAGGTGGAAATGATCAGCTGTGTCCTGGGCTTGATATGCAAAAGTGATGCAAACACCAGGGTGACTTACCAAAAAAAGAGCCATCCAAGGAGGAAGCACATGAGGAGGTGGGGCCACATAGGTGCCTATGTCCCAGAGGCTTTTCAGAGAGACTCAGAGGAGCATTATTCCATCATACACAGAGGCACCAGGATTTTTTTTGAAAGGCTAGATAAATGTAAGCCACTAATACGAGCAGGAATCTGACCTAGTGAGGCAAACTTGCTAGTTCCCTACCCCAAATCTCTTTCTCCCCATCTTCCTCACAGATCTAACACTGGTTTTCTTTAAGGTGGCCTCATGTCTGGGTAAAAGAATACAAAATACATTTAGCAACCTCTCTTACAGCTTGGGTGACAGGGCCACTGAGGTTTTAGTGTAGGTTGGCTGGGAAATTCTGGGAAAGTTTAGGTTTCCTGAAATTGATGCAACCCTTTTATCTTGTTACTCTCATCTTCCTTCCTGGAATAAGGATAAGAGGCTGGAGACAGAGCATACTTTTTGTGATCAAAGGCAATCAGGCAGATGAGAGCCAGTACTAATGAAGATGAGAGCAGAAAACTAGAAGGGGCCTGGGACATTAATGCTCTTGTAGACTGTATTTTACAAGAAACATGAAAATGCAACAAGACTAATTTCACTGTAGAGAGCCTTCATTAGGTTTCAGATCTAGATTCTCCTTGAGAATGTTAAGAAAATTCAGTTCCTGTGGGACATTTCCAGCACATTAAGCAAATAAACAAGCAAATGAACAAATTGAAACAAACAAAATACACTCCACCAAAACAGTTTAATATGTCAAAGTGTAAGGAATCACTTTTCATAAATGAAAAGATGTGATAATGTTTTACTTATTCTGATGTATTCAATTCCAATCAGATGTTGCTGTTTGGTAAATAATAATGGGAATGATGAAACAAATTTAAAAATCCTGCCTTGCAGTGAATGATGCATATAGATTTAGGAATCATTTTTAGTTATTATCTGATTATTCAGTTTTATTGTATCCCAACCCCTCACTTCCTACTTTGGTCTTCTTCAGTTCCAACCCATTGTTCAAATCACTGGCCTAAAAGAACACAAGCAGTGTCATTTAAAAATGTTTTGTCTGAGAAAGACACTCTTCCCAAATTTTCCTGAATATTTTACAAGATATTCTGGGCACCAGGATACAAACACATGAAAAATAAGCTCACAATACCCTGTAATAAATTCTCAAAGTATGATAATGGAGATGTCACATTTGAAAGAGAGAAAGGTTGCTATGGTTGAGAAAGACTTTTCAGTGAAAGGTTATTTAAATGCGGCTCCTAAGAGTGAGGAGTAAGTGAATACAACAGTTTTCTAGGCAGAAGAAAAGAGTATCACCAAGAGAGAACATATGGCAAATGCAGAAAGGATTGCCACCATCTACCAATTTGTTTAGAGTGCAGATTGAATGGCGGGGGGAAGTGGAGGAAGGTAAGAATGGCATGTTGAACACAGATTCTAATGGGCCTTGGATTGTAAACTTGGGAGAATGTACTCTGTCCTGTAAATGGTGAGGAGCCTGTATATGTAGAAGATTGCCTCTGATTTAACATACAGTTGCTTTACACTCTTGATTGCAGTAAAATTTTTTGGAGGTACCAGGGCTGGGGATTCAACCTGGGACCTAGTATGTGGGAAGCCATCACTCAATTGAGCTACACTGGCTCCTCAGTAATTTATTTAACCTAAAATGAACACAGTATGAGAAAGATCATCATTAATAAAAATTGAAGGGTCCCCTTGGGATTCAAATGCTTGAAGACTGCCAGTATTCTTCAATAAATGGCAAGGAATACCTGATTAAATGTGCTTCTTTTAATTCTTGATGGTGTAGTCACTAAGAGAAATGAAATTGACTTTTTCTCAACACTTTTCAGTTTCGAATGACCTTTATTAACCATTTTTAATTTAATTTTCACAATCCCCAGTAAGCTCTATGAGGTAGGAATTATTTGTCTGTTAGTTTTATAGATTGAACATCTTGCCTAGGTGTATGTAACAGCACTGGGATAGAGCTGCTACTCAAACACAGGCATTCTGAGGCAGAGTTCTCTATTTGTTTTACTCCAACGTCCAGTTCCTTCCACGAGTTAGAGGAAGGTGAGATGTTCAAAGCAACATTTGTCTGAATCAGTGGTTCTCAACTATAACAACTGGGCAGATTGCCAAGGCTCTTTGTATCAGGGACTCTCAAATATTATTATGCATTCACATCACCTGGAGATCTTGTTAAAGAAGCTGTCAGCTGAGGGTGATACCCCTGGCCAGAAGACCACAATTGAATGGCAAGGCTCTAAGGAACTGTATCAAAATCTCCAATACCATTTTCTCATACTACACTTGTCTTCAGGGAACTGTGATGTTCATTACTAACTGAGTGTCATACTTGTGAATAATGGAAGGAGTATTTTGCCTGCATACTTGTAATTATGGAAACTAAAAAGTTTGTCTGGTTGATCTAGTGAGAACAGTCAAAACACCAATCAGAACTTCCTGTCTTATTTTATTTTTGCTTATCTTCTTCTCCCTAATGTATAGCCTTTCCCAGAACTTCCCCCAGTCTACTCATAAACTCCCATTCCCATCTGTATAATCTCCTAACGAAGCCTCATGTTCCAACCTATACAGATGACTTCTACTTTGATGATGTGCCATGAGATGTTTGATATCCATGTCTTTGCTCATGTTGTTTCTTCTACCTAGATCATTTTCAATGTTCATCTCTTAAGGAAACAAACACTCTTCAAGGGTGATTGCCTTGGTTGTGGATCAACTGTGGTAACTGGGACTCAAAGTGATCACCAGAGTGGCTCCAGCTTCAAATATTTTCTTTTCCATCTATTCAATAAATAAGATCATACATATCATGTTATGTCTTATAAATTGGGGTTTAGATATTTTTACGCTTTATATCTTGAAAATATAGAAAAATAATTCCAACATGGTTTAAATTCCTCTCCATCATCATTGCAGAAGACAGATTTTAGTTATACCAGACAAAGAATTTGAAAAATGGTCTTTTGTATGCTCAAGGAGGTAAATAAAAAACAGATAATTAAGTAAAACATATTAGGAAAATAATGTATGAACAACATGTGATTTTCAGAAAATATTACCTTTAAATAGGAATCAAACAAAAATACTTAAGTTGAAAGCTACAGTAACCAAAATCTAAGATTCCTTAGATCATAGGAATGGCAGATAAAAGCTGGCAGAAAAAAGAATCAATGGTCTCAAAGACAAGAGATTTGAAATGATTAAGGGAGAGAAGAAGAATGATAAAATAATTTTTTAAAACCTTGAAAAGAACTTAATAGATGTATGTATCAATATACACTTTATGGGAAGAAAGAGAGAAGACAAGGCAAAAGGAATATTCAAAGATATGATGGCATACATATTCAGAAAGTTGAATGAAAGTCACAAATATGTACATTAAAGAAGCCTGTAGTTCTATCCATCTGTCCCATGGGATATAAGCCCCTTCTCAATTAGGAGCAGAGTGTGCATCAACATCTGCAAATCCTCAAGATTGAAGAATGAACAAACATAAGAGGGAAATGCAACCACGGACTAAATTAGGCATTATTATTCTAGTAATGGAAGAACTTATAACACTAATAAAAAGATAGTAGTCACACAGGTACTGAGGGGAGGGTGAGGGAAGAATAGGTGTAACATGGGAAGTTTGGGAGACATTAGATTGTTCTGCTTGAAAATGCAAGGATGGATACAGGCCATTATACATGTTACCAAAACCTATAAAATTATACAGTGCAAAGTGTAAGCCATGATGTAAATGATACAACATGATTAACAATGTTTCAAAATTTTTTCATCAATTGTAAGAAATGTACCACAGTAATGAAAGATGTTAATGGGGGAAAGTGAGAGGAATAAAGGTTAGGGTATATGGTAATATTTATGATGTAACTTTTCTGTAATCAAAAACTTCCTTAAAAATAAAGTTAACAAAGAAGCCTGTAGTGCCTTGAAATATGTACCAGAGAAAAACATGTATTTAAACTTAATCAGTTCCCATGGAAATGAACTCATTATAAATAGGAACATCTGATGAGGTAAATTTGCATATGGTGTAGTCCAACTGAATCATATTTTTTTTTAAATCAGCTTTACTGACATATACCCACACACCATACAATCCATACAAAATACATAACAGCTCTCAGTATAATCACAGAATTGCTTTGTTTTTTTTTTAATCCAGATTACCAGAGGCCTTAATAAGCAGTGTGAAAGTCAGGCAGAAAGATCTCCTGGGACAGCCAAAAGCTGGAAGTCAATGGAACACAGAAAAGAAAAGAGATGCCACTTTGTGCAATTCTTTGTGACAGAAAAAGACAAGGCTGAAGGATCACTAGCAGCCAGCATCAGAATGCCACAGTGTGCTGGAAGAAATCAATACCTTACTGATACCTCAATTTTGGACATTTCCTGGTCCCAAATTATGATCTAATAAATGCCTATTTTTTAAGCCAAAACATTGTATCATGTGTATTTTAGCAGCTAAATGAGCCCCAAACAATTTATCCACAAAGAGGTTAAAAGAAAAAAGAAACACACCCAAATACACAATAATCAAATTGTGAATGTGATGTACTAAGGAGTCCCAATAAGTTTACAGGTTGATTTCTTATCAGAAACCATGGAGGAAATGTGGATGTATCTCAAGTGGTTGACCCATGTATGAGGTTCCAGTTTCAATCCCCAGTATCTTCTAAAACAAACAAGGAAACAAACAAAAACCATGGAAGAAAGAGGCAGTGTGGGCAACAAATGTACATGGTGCTGAAAAAAAAAAAAAAACAATTGTGTACTGTGGTGGTTTGGAGCTATGCATCCCCCCAAAAAACATATTCTTAAACTTAATCCATTCCTGTGGGTGTGAACCTATTGTAAAATAAGACCTACTGATGAGGTTACTTCAGTTAAGGTGTGGCCCACCTCAGTCGGGATGAGTCTTTATCCTATTGCTGGAGTCCTTTGAAAGAGGAATGAAATTTTAACAAAGAGAAAGCCAAAAGAAGCAAAAGCTGCAGGTAAACAAAACCCTGAAGAGAAGAGAGAGACCAGGGGAGGCCTTCAGGTGCATTTCCACATGACAGAATAGCCCAGGACTAAGGGTCACTGTAAGCCAGCCCCAGAGAGCCAGTTTTTAGAAAGAAATCATTGCCTTGAGGACACCTTGATTTGGACTTTTTTCATGAGTTAATAAATTATCTTAGTTTAAAACAAATGGAAAATTCAAAATTACTTGGAAATTAAACACAATGCTCAAACAAACAATGGGATCAACAAGATATCACAAGAGAAATAAAGAAAAGCTTCAGGTAAATGAAATTGAAAACACAATACCAAAATTTATGGCATGAGGAATTTATAAATCTAAATGTTACATTAAAAAATAAAGACCTCATATAAGAGATCTTATCTCACCAATAGAGGATCTAGAAAATGGGAGCAAACTAATCCCAATGGGAGCAGAGGGAAAGAAATACCAGAGATTACAGTGGTGATAAAAAGGGAATAAAAGAAAAACAATAGATAGAATCAATGAACCAAAGGTTGTTCTTTAACAAGTTAGACAAAGAATAAAAGAGAGATGATGCAAATAAATAAATCAGAAATGGAAAGAGGAATATTACTACCAATGGCATAGAATTAAAGGAATAATAAGAGAACACTATGAACAACTGAATGACAAAATTTAGATAACTGATGAGAGACCAATTCCTAGAAACAGTTAAACATCTTCTTTGACTCAAGAAGAGAAGATTTCAACAGAGAAATAAGAAATAGAGTGATTGAATTAGTAATCAAAAACCTTCCAACAGGGAAAATCCCAGGAGCACATGGGTGTGGAGTTTGTTGCTAAAAGGTTCATTGTAGGAACAAAAGCCCAGGCACAACAAAAACTTCCAGCAGATGACTGCTTTAATACTTACAAAGCTCAAAAGGTCCAAAGGAGCAGAGCAAGAGATCTCATCATCCCATAAGGAGGCCAAGTGCTCAAATTAATGTTGGATGGTAGCTATACATACTCCACTACCTGTCAAAGAGAAGAGATGCCTGTATTGCCCAAGAGTGGGTATTTATAGAACCCGGGGAGAAGGGACTTTCTATTGAAAGTTCCTGTCCAGATAAGCAGCAGGAATTGCTTGTTCTTGGTTTGTGGTTTAAGATGTGGTCAAACTATTCCTTCACTTGGGGCCATACCTTGGAATGGTGGGAGAGGGCCATTATAGTCCACTAGCCATGAGTAGCCTGATGTGATCCCTTTGGAATTGGCAACTAAATGTCCTTTTTTGGCTCTGGCTTGTAGTTGACATCTCTTTTGGAAAATGGTTGATTGAGCCTCTTTAATGAGAGAGGTATTCCATCTTATTGGGCCTATAATTTCATGGTTTCAGAATTTCCATGGTCAATTTGGTGGTGGATCCACCAAGTAGCAGAAGCAGCCATGGGAACTTCAGTTATTTCAAAGATGTCACTGAGGATGCATTAATAGTCCTAATCCTCCAGACAGGACTCATCCTCTACCTCTCTCCCAGGAGGAACTCGAGCCTTGTCAGATTAGAAAACCATCTCACTCCATCATTTTTCAGCCAGGTCATTCCAATGATGTTCATTGTGACATGGGTCCTTCCCATGCACATTAACATGGGAAACATAGATGATGCTTTTCCTCTTCACCAATTGTTTCCAAAAGTCCTTATCTCAAAACAGGGATTTTTGATTCTCCAACTGCATTCTTTCCATCAACCTGATCAGACTGCTAAGACGTTGGCCAGGGCCCACAATTTAGTAAATGGATACATCGGTGTGCTTGGGTCTGAGTGCTCCAGGGCAAGAGGACTCCTACAAAGGCAAGAGAACTGAAACGTCATATTTGCTTATCCATCAATGAGCCAGGACTGAGCATCTGGTGAGACTTCTTTAAGCCAGTGCCCCCAGGATGCCATTGAAGAGAGGGAAGTGCCCTCATCTGGTGTTGTAACAAGATCATTATGGTTTTTTTTTTTTTTTTTTTTTTTTTTTTTTTTTTTAACACAAAGGCTTTATAGTGGTTTAATAAAAAAAAAATTGGGGAGATGCTGAATGCACCACAGCCAACTGATGATACTCTATTCTTGGGCACTGCCTGGTCAACAAACAGGCTAATGTCTGTTAGCCAGGACTCAGGACATCATGGGGATTTCAGTCCTCAACAGGACCTGTGAGTTCTTAGCGATCCTTTTCATTTCTATCAGGCCCCAATAGCATGCAGAAGTTGTCCCTTGAAAGGGGAGTAATGCTGGGCTGGGTTTGGGAACATCTTTAATCAAATTTCCAGGAATCTGTGCATTCCTCTTTTTCCCTCCTTTTCCCAGAAGGACTTGTTGGTCTGGGTTTGGGGTGGGAGAAACTTATAGCTGAAATATAAACCCAGGTTCTAAAAGTAAAAAAGCTACTTTTACCTCTTCAGAAACTTCTCCTCTACCTGTCCCCAGTAGAAAATACCTACATTTCATGTCGCCTGATATAAGAATTCCAGGAGGATACCAAAACGGGCCAATATGCATATAGCCCCATCAAGCCCTCTGCCTCTCTTTTGGAGGTGGGTAACTTTAGAGATTGTAATTTGTCCCTAAATGAGACAGGGAACTGATGCTGGTCTCCAGTTCATATGCTACTGTATTAAGGTTTTCTAGGGAAACAAAACTCACAGGAGATATCTGTAAATAATATGAGATTTTATCAAATTGTCTTATGTGACCATGGGAATGCACAAGTCCAAGTTTACCAAGGTGGAATTTTGTTAGATTTATCTCCTATCCTCTCTCACACAAATACCTTACCAATAAGCCTAGAGTAATTGCTACTTCTTGCTCACTAGGTCCAATTAAATTACAATGGACTGGTGTGATGACTTGTGGACAGTAAAGATGACCAAGGTCTCTGTAGACAATATTATGACATAGGGAAGGAGAGATGGCATACTCCTGAGGTAGGACAGTGAAGACATATTGCTGGCCTTCCCAGCTGTAAACAATCTGTTTCTGGTTGTAATTAATAATGGCAATTGATTTAAAAATTATTTGATAGATCAATAGCTGCATACCTGGTACCAAGGGATGTGTTGATTTGCTCAAGCAGTGATACAACATATGGAACAGCAACAGCAATTGTAATCACCACCTAGTTAAGTTTAAAATAATCCACTATCATCCCCTAAGAGTCATTTGTTTTCTGCACAGACTAAATTGAAGAGTTGAGTGGGGATATGGTGGGAATCACCACTACAGCATCCTTAAGTCCTTCATGGTGGCACTAATCTCTTCAATCCATCCAGGAGTCCTGTATTGCTTTTGATTTACTATTTTGCTAAGTAAGGACAGTTGTAGTGACTTCAATGTGTCCTTTCCTACCACAATAGCCCTCACTCCATAAGTCAGGGAAACAATGTGGAGATTCTGCCAGTTGCTGAGTATATTTCTTCCAATTAGGCATTCTGTTCCTGGGAAAATAAGCACAAAATGGATCCAGAGACCCACTGGACCCACTGTGAGATAGACCTAAGCTAAGGTTCCATTGATCACCTGATTTCTATATGCCCCTACTCTGACTGGTAATGTTTTGCATCTCCTGGAATTAATGTCACTTCTTAGCCAGTGTCTAATAATCCCTGAAATGCTTGATTATTTCATTTTCCCCAATGAACAGTTACTCTTGTCAAAGTGCAATTCTGGCATCTCAACCTCAGGCAAAATCAGCCATCTTTTAGTGTGTTTCAGCCAACCACTTGAACAAAGTAGAGCACTTTCTAAACCCTCTAGCTACAATATTGAATCTAGAATGTCTGTTTAGTGTGTCTATATCAATAAATTCAGCCTGAACCAACTTTAAATTCCTTCCACCATTTTCTCACACCATTAACATCCATTTGCACAAATAATCCCCTGATTTCTCTGTATATAAATTTGAAAAACCATGCAGTTCTTTGGAGTATAGTGTACTTCTTCAGGGATCACAATTTATACTTCATCTTTGGGGTCTTTTTATAGTTCTGGAAGGAAAGATGGTGGTGAGGGTGGGTAAGGAGACATTTTAGAGGTGCCTTGTAAACCAATTACCTTGGTGCATTCTGCTGCAATTTCATCTGATAAGACAGGAGTAATCTCTTCAGGTGGGAGTTTGAAGCAAACTTTACTTTCTGTTAGCTGACTTCTTGGGGCAGACTAGAGGTTGGGTGGTTGTATGCTCATGTTATGGTGGAGGTTGTATGGTCATTTCCTCAGATTGGGGAGGAGGATGTGTAGTAGTCTTCTCAGGGCAGACCATTATATGTACTTTTGCCAAATTCTCAGCAATATTTAGGGCTTCAATGACCCCATTGCTATCATCATCAAGCCATATTATTTATCTATACCAATCCTCAGGATTCCACTCCTTTCCAGTCAATGCCTTCACTTTAACAGCAGACACCCTGCAAGATTGCTATTTTAGTCTCCATTGTAACTCTGCTACTCACACAATGAGACACTGGGTCTAGTTTTCAAAGATCACAATTTTGTTGCTGAATGAAACAAGATTTTCTTTCAGGGAACACATAGAAACTTTCACATCATTCATATAGCACTTAAGTTGCAAACTTGAAGCCTTCAGCTCATATTTTTCTTTGACAATTGAATGCAGCATACTTAGGAACAGCCAGCCAACATCATTGTATCTTTTAACTCCACAAAACTCTGTCAAGGTGTTAAAAACACACTAACCCAGAGTCTTGCCTCCTATAAACATGGATGAAGTCATATCCAGGGATGATATTTTGTGTATCCCTATTGCCAACTCATGCCATGGACTATCAGTAGTCTTTTATTTTTGGAAACAGAGACATTAGTGCCCTTGAATCTAATCAGTGTAGAGTGCCAATTGCAAACATCATAAAAACAATATAGAAATAACATCCTGTTTCTCGAGTCACTCCTGGTATCAAGCTGTATTAGTGAGGGTTATCTGTGGATACAGAACTGACAGGAGACATTTATAAATGTATGAGATTTTATCAAATTGTCTCATGTGATCATAGGGTTGCACAAGTCCAAATTCTGAAGGGGTGGCTGGAAGTCTGGGACTCTAAAAAGGTCCTCAGTGAGTTCCTCAGGAGGCTCTGGCTATTTGAAATAGAGATGGAACCTCTTACTTTGAATGCTGAAATCACTTCTCTTTTAAGGCCTTCAGCTGTTTGGATGAAGCATCAATCATTGCTGATGATAATCTCCTCAATTAATTTTGGATGTAATCAGCCATATATGTAGTCAAATCACTGATGATTAAAGTCCATGAAATGCCCTTGCATTACAATGCTCCAGTGATTTCTTGATCAAACAACTGGGCAACTTTACCTGGATGAGTTGACACATTAGCCTAACCAACACAGCTACTTATGAAGGTGACTTGCTAGGCTGGACCTTGTATCTTCTCAGGATTTATGGCTCAGCCAGACTTTCAACATCCAGTTAACAATGTGTGTGTCATACTTAGCAGTTTCTTCCTTGCTCTGCCCCACCAACATGGTGGCAGCAATATAAGGGAACAAATGGGGTCCTCTGGATACAGGTGGCTTACTTAAATCCTGTCCTATTCATTGGTAGCAGAGAGTGGGGGAGTTTTAATACACTTTTACAGTGAAGATATGCTGTAAGCCTTGACACTGGAAAGCAAATTAATCCTGGTTTTCCTCCTGCAGTGGGATGGAAAAAAATTCATTCACGTGGTCAAACCACACATACCAAACAACATTGGGGGCCATTATGTCTTCCATGAGCATCACAATGTCAGGGACCATATATTCCAAAAGGGCACTTCTGCATTCAAGTACTGATAGTATATATTCAGCCAATATCCATTTTCCTGCCTCACTAACCACACTGGGTTATCATAGGTATCAATGGTGGAGCAGAAGACACCTTCAGATAGAATGCCCTTTATGAATCTAGCAGCGTTATTTTCCCCACCATGGCAGCAGTGTTGTCAATATTGGACAATGTGGCAAAGAGATGGAAACTTGGAGTTACTTGGTCTGTCATTTGCTCAATAATCATAGCCAGAATTTGTTGGGATTAAGAAGCATATCATGGGAGAGGCGGCCAAGATGGTGTTAGTGTAGGAGGGCACACACTGCAAGCTCCCAGAGCAAGGCAGATAGTGGACGGGGTCCTGCCCGGGGGTCTGTGCTGTGCACGCGTGGATTGAGAAGCTTGGGACATCTATCTGCGCGGATCGGCGGCATGGACCGAACGGTGGAGAATCGTGAGTTTTGAGGCTGCCGGTGAAGGTTGGCATGGGCGGCTGAGCCCCGCGGTTAGGGGGGAAAAAAAATTAAATAAAACGGCCATTTGGAGCCGCGGGCGGGGCGAAAAAGTTTTGTTTTCTGGGGATCTGGCTGCCTGGCGCCCCTTGGAACTTGTGTGAACAGAACAAACAAGCTAATCAGCACCCAGTGAATTGGAGCGGAGATTTTGGTTGGGGAATGGAGCTGATTTCCCTAGCCACCCAGGGATAAGACCCGGGCCGCTGCGGAGCCAGGAAGAAGGGACACTTCCCAAAAAAGGGAGGGTTCTGTTGGAAGACAGGGAAGGGTATTTTATATTTTTAGACATCAATCTGGATGCCTGCACCGCCCCATAGCTTTGGGGAGCAGATAAGCGGACCTGAAGCAGCATTAGGCTGAGAGCAGACGCGAATCTGCACTCAAACTGATTTACTGAGCAGCCCAGTGATGCTCGAGCTCGGCTCCAGAAGGGGCAGAATCGGCCATCTTTAGCACTCCTCACTGACTAACAATAGAGCTACAGCTAACCTGGGGAGTCCGGAAAGTGGGACGTGCTTGAGTAATTTCCACAGGCCCAGCTATGGTCCCTTCCCTAAGGGGGTTGGTTTAGAGGAGGAATTATTTTGGGTCCTGCATTTGGCTAAAAAAAATAAAAATAAAAAAAAAATGGTGTGGTCACCTCAACAGGTGAAAAATAAATTCTTTTTAATTTAGTTTAATAGCTAAAAGCTGCTTCAGGACCTGCATATAGAACCCTGTGGGGAAATTGATTGATAAACACACGTAGGCAGGAAGGATCCACGTGGACCCTAGGGGAATCATTGACCCCCATTAGCTCTGTTTGACTGCTTGCCTGTTTGGATCTTTGGTTTCTCTCTGTTACTTTCTGGTCTATTGCTATTATTTCCTCTTTCCTCCCCCATTCCTTTTTCCTTCTATTATTTTACTTTTTTAAATAGCTGCAGCCAGCTTGCCACTTCTTTGCTGGGCTTCTTATTCAGTAATATCCCACTCGCTGTATATATTAATTCTATATTACAAACTATCGCTTATCCTTCCTGCATTATTCTACCTTCTGTTTTCTGTTGTGGCTCTTATAGACAACATTTTTTCATAGGCCCACAACGTAAGGGTGTCAATTTCTATTCCATCTATTTTGTTTTCTTCTTCTTTTTTTATTTTTTTATTTTTTTATTAGTATTAACTTTTTCCTTTCAGACTTTTCTTTACTATTTCTCTCCCTTCTCATAATTCTAGCCTTCTAAATCGCTATATATATATTCCTCCATTTGTTTTTCCAGTCCATTGTAGGAACTCCATATTTTTTCCTAGTACTCTACACTGCCTACACAAGTTAAATATTCATCTCCTTGAGTCTTATTTTGCCCCTCTTCTAACTTTTATCAATATTTCTAATATCCTTCTGCCTTCCTTACACCTTTTGATTCCTCTGGCCCTAACCATTTGCCTTCAAGGGAACATAGAAAGCAGCAAGGAAATAAAATATGAAGAAAAACTGCCAAAGATAAAACTTAACTCACACGCAGAACCAACAGCTAAATAAAATTCTAGAGCATAGAGAAAAGCTAATCAACTGAACAAACCCATCAAGAAAATATGATGACCAGAGGGCAACAGAAAAATACAAATGATTCTGAGAAACTGGAAAACATGGACCAGTCCAATGCACAAAATAAAAACCAGGAAGCAATGCAGAACAGCAAACAACTAATCAAAGCTATCCAAACAAATATCATGGGCCAACTTAAAGAACTGAAGGAAGAGATTAAGGATAAAAATAAGACACTGGGAGAACATACTGAAGAAATAACTAACACGCCTAAAAAGGTAATGGATATGATGGTGAACAAAGGCACAAGTCAAGAAATGAAAAATACGCTGGACTCATATGGCAGCAGATTTGAACAGTCAGAGGAAAGAATTAGTGATATGGAAGACAATACAGTTGAAATCAAAGAGATTGTAGAAAAGATAGACAAAAAGATAAAAAAAATTTAGCATGTTCTCAAGGCATTAACAGATAATACAAAACACACAAACATACGCATTATGGGCATCCCAGAAGGAGAAGAGAAGGGAAAGGGAACAGAAGTAGTGTGGAAGGGAGTTATGGCTGAAAACTACCCAACTCTATGGAGAGAGATGGATGTGTAGATCCAGGAAGCACAGTGCATCCCAAGTACTATAAATCCCAACAGTCCAACTCCAAGACATATACTTGTCAAATTGTCCAATTCTCAAGACAAAGAGAAAATACTCAAGGCAGCAAAAGAGAACCATCACATAAAAGGGAAGCACAATAAGATTAAGTGCTGATTTCTCAGCTGAAACCATGGAGGTAAGAAGACAGTGGTATGACATAGTCAAAACACTAAAAGAAAAAAACTTCCAGCCACGAATTCTCTATCCAGCAAAATTGGCATTCAAAAATGATGGAGAGTTGAAAATATTCACAGATAAACAGCAATTAAGAGAGTATGTCAAGAAGAAACCAGCACTTCAAGAAATATTAAAGTAATCTCTACAAGTTGAAAGGAAAAATCAAAGGAGAGAGAGTTGGAGGAGAGTTTAAAAAAAACCTGAAAAGTCAAAAAGAGAAACAAAACAACATATGACATACATTAACCCAAAGAAAAAATGACTGAAGTAAGAAATTTGTTATGAGTAATAACACTGAATGTTAATGGATTAAATTCACCAATCAAAAGACACAGATTGGCAGAATGGATAAGGAAATATGATCCATCTATATGCTGTCTACAAGAAACCCACCTTCGACCCAGGGATTCAAGGAGGCTGAAAGTGAATGGCTGGAAAACCATTTTACAAGCTAACAATAGCCAAAAAAGGGCAGGAGTAGCTATTCTAATATCAGACAAAATAGACTTCAAATGCAAAACTATTGTAAGAGACAAAGGTGTACACTACATATTAATAAAAGGAGTAAACTCTCAAAAAGACAGAACAATCATCAACATTTACACACCTAATCGAGGTGCCTCAAAATACGTGCGGCAAACTCTGGAAAAACTAAAAGGAGAAATAAATTCCTCTACAATTATAGCAGGGGACTTCAACACACCACTATCATCATTAGACAGAACATCTGGGCAGAGAATCAATAAAGAAAATAAGACACTCAACAATATATTAGATGATTTGGACTTAATAGACATTTACAGAACACTACACCCAAATACAACAGGATTTACATTCTTCTCAAGTGCACATAGAACATACTCTAAAATAGACCACATGCTAGGCCACAGAACAACACTAAATGAATTCAGAAAGATTGTGATTATACAAAATAATTTCTCTGACCACAACGGAATGAAGTTGGAAATCACTAAGGGCCAGAGAAACAGGTTAGGCACAAGGATATGGAAGTTAAACAACACACGCTTAGACAAACAGTGGGTCAAAGAGGAAATTTCAAAAGAAATCAGTAACTACCTTGAAACTAATGAAAACGACAACACAACATATCAAAACCTATAGGATGCAGCGAAAGCAGTCCTGAGAGGGAAGTTCATAGCCATAAATTCATATATAAAAAAAGAAGAAAGAGCTAAAATTGAAGACCTAAATGCACACTTGGAGGAATTGGAAAAACAACAACAAACTAAACCTAAAGGAAGTAGAAAGCAGGAAATAACAGAGATTAGAGCAGAACTAAATGAAATAGAGAATAAGAAAGCACTGGAAACAATAAACAAAACCAAAAGCTGGTTCTTCGAGAATATCAAAAAAATTGACAAACCTTTCGCCAGACTAACAAAGAAAAAGAGAGAACAGATGCAAATACATAAAATAAGGAATGAGCAAGGTGATCTCACTACTGACCCCACAGAAATAAAGAGTATCATAAAGGATACTTTGAAATACTATATGCCAACAAGAATGACAATTTAGAGGAAATGGACAAGTTTCTAGAAACCCACAAACAGCCGACATTGATGAAAGAAGAAATAGATGAACTCAACAGTCCAATTACAAGTAAAGAGATAGACTCAGTCATTAAAAACCTCCCAACAAAGAAGAGTCCAGGACCAGATGGCTTCACAGCTGAATTCTACCAAACATTCCGGAAAGAGCTAACACCAATTCTACTTAAGCTCTTCCAAAAAATAGAAGTAGAAGGAATATTACCTAACTCATTCCATGATGCCAACATTACCCTAATAGCAAAACCAAATAAAAATACCACAAGAAAGGAAAATTACTGACCAATTCCTCTAATGGACCTAGATGCTAAAATCCTTAACAAAATACTTGCTAATCGCATTCAACAACATATCAAAAGGATTATACACCATGACCAAGTGGGTTTCATCAAAGGTATGCAAGGATGGTTCAATATAAGAAAATCAATCAATGCAATACACCACATAAACAGATTGAAAGAAAAAAATCACATGATCATCTCTAAAGATGCAGAAAAAGCATTCGACAAAATACAGCACTCTTTCCTCATAAAAACACTACAAAAGATAGGAATAGATGGAAACTTTCTGAAAATGATAAAGGGTATATATGAAAAACCCAAAGCTAACATCATTTTCAATGGTGAAATCCTAAAAGCCTTCCCTCTGAGATCGGGAACAAGACAAGGATGCCCACTATCACCACTCCTATTTAACTTTGTCTTAGAAGTACTTGCACGAGCACTGAGACAAGAAAAGGACATAAAAGGCATCCAGATTGGAAAAGAAGAAGAAAAAATTTCATTATTTGCAGATGGCATGATCCTATACATAGAAAGCCCTAAGAAATCTACAACAAGGCTTCTACAAATTATAAAGGAGTTCAGTAATGTTGCAGGCTATAAGATCAACGCTCAAAAATCAGTAGCATTTCTGTACAACAATAACCAGCAAACTGAGGAGGAAATCAGGAAAAAATACCATTTACAATATTAAATAAAATAATCAAATACCTAGGAATAAATTTAACTAAAGATGTAAAGGACTTATATACAGAAAATGACCCAACACTCTTAAAGGAAATCAAAGAAGACTTAAATAAATGGAAAAATATTCCCTTTTCATGGATAGGAAGACTAAACATCATCAAGATGTCTATCCTACCAAAACTAATCTACAGATTTAATGCAATCCCAATAAAAGTCAACACTATATTTTTTAAGGAACTGGAAAAACTAACCACAAAATATATTTGGAGAGGCAAGAGGCCCCGAATTGCCAAAGATATATTGAAAAAGAAAAATGAAGTTGGAGGTATCACATTACCTGACTCTAAAACATAATACAGAGCTACAGTGATCAAAACTGCGTTGTGTTGGCACAAGGATAGACCTACTGACCAATGGAACCGGATTGAGAGTTCTGATATAGATCCTCGCATATACAGTCATCTGATATTTACAAGGCCACGAAGCCCACTCAGTTGGGAGAGAGTGGCCTCTTTAACAAGTGGTGCTTGGAGAACTGGATATCCATAACCAAAAGAATGAGAGAAGAATAACATCTCACACCTTATACAAAAATCAACTCAAGATGGATCAAAGATCTAAATATTAGAGCCAAAACCATAAAAACCTTCGAAGATAATGTAGGGAAGCATCTACAGGACCTTTTAATAGGAAATGATTTCATGAACTTCACAGGCAAAGCACGAGCAGCAAGAGAAATAATAGATAAATGGGATCTCCTCAAAATTAAAAACTTCTGCACCTCAAAGGATGTTATTAAGAAAATAAAAAAAAGCCTACCCAATGGGAAAAAATATTCGGCAACCATATATCTGATAGGAGCCTAATATCCTGCATATATAAAGAAATCCCACACCTTGAAAATAAAAGGACAAACAACCCTTTTAAAAAATGGGCAAGTGACCTGAAAAGACAGTTCTCCAAGGAAGAAATACAAATGGCTAAAAAGCACATGAAAAAATGCTCAACATCACTTGCTATCAGGGAAATGCAAATCAAAACTACAATGAGATACCATCTTACACCCATCAGAATGGCAGCTATTAAAAAAAAAAGGAGACACTAAATGTTGCAGAGGATGTGGAGGAATAGGAAGCCTCATCCAGTGCTGGTGGGACTGTGGTATGGTCCAGCCACTGTGGAAGACAGTTTGGCGGTTCCTCAGAAAACTAGCAAGAGATCTTCCGTATGATCCAGCAATTCCACTGCTGGGTATATACCCAGAAGAACTGAAAACAAAAATACAAACAGATATATGCACACCAATATTCATAACAGCATTGTTCACCATTGCAAAAAGTTGGAATCAGCTCCGGTGCCCATCAACAGAGGAATGGATAAGGAAAATGTGGTACATACATACAATGGAATATTACTCAGCTGTAAGAAGGAACAAAGTGCTAACACATGGACTAACGTGTATGAATCTTGAAGACCTCATGTTGAGTGAAGCAAGCCAGGCACTGAAGGATGAACAGTACATGACCTCACTGATCTCAACTGAGGAAAGTGAGCAGTCTCTGAGAACCATTGTCTGAAAGATAGGTTAACAAAGGAGAGTAAGAGAAGAGCAGGCTTTGAGCCATCACCCATATGGACTTAATCTATTGTAAAGGGATAGAGTGTGGTTGCATGTTGGGGGATGGGGCAGATGAGTGGTGGTGTTCCTGGGTTTGGTGGTGCAGCACTGGGGGATGGGTGGATTAGGAAGTGCAGGTTCAAATCCCCAGGGCATGTAACTGTGAATCTTGAAATTCCATGGGTTGGGGTAGGGGTGTATCACAGGCCCTGGGGGGCTGGGGAGAAGGGAACAGTCAAGATCTAATGGGTTGTTTGGTGTTCATGGGGAAGGTTTTTCATTACCTTACAGTAATTGACACAGAACATCGTAAATATCCTGAAAATTATTAAACTGTATCATCTAAATTGTAAACTATACTGTAAATCACTGACAATGTTTAGTTGCTATATTTTGCTATCTGTATAACCATTATAACAATGCTAACAACCAAAAAAAACGGGGGGTAAATATGGGGTGGGGAAGGGGAGGTGGTTTGGCATCTGGGAGTCTCCAGCACTCCGTGTGTGACTTTGCTGTGACCTAAAACTTCTTTGAAAATTAAATGAAAAATTGGGAGACAATGGGGATTGAGAGGAGGAAGGTTTCATGGAACACCAGACATCCCATAACACAGTGATAAAAGGCAGAAAAAAAAAAGAAAAGAGAAAGGAAAAAAAATGAATATATATATATATATTTTTTTTTAAAGGCATTTCCTTTGCTTTTTTGCACATTTTTTTATTGTCCCAATCCACTAATTATATTTTATTTTGTGTTGTTCTTTGTTTGATTATTCGTTTTTTTTTCCTTCTCTTTTTTTTCCCCCTGAGTTTCCTTGTTTGTCTCTTGCATGTAAGCCTATCACACTTGTTTCTTTTTCCTAGTAAGTGTATTTGATTATTTTATGGACTAAATGTTCATGGAGGATTTGGATCACAGAAGGATTACAATGGGTACTGTGGGGGATTATTGGGGGGGCGGTGTCTGTGGGGTTTTCTTGGGGGTTGATTCATCCGAATATACATGAAAGATACACAAAATCGTTCAAAGTATCGGGGGATGTGGCATGGTCACGATGGGTGGATAATCATACAATAAATGAGGGAATCTGAATTCCTAGCCTGGAGAGCTCTGCCACAGTCTCCAAGGGAGCAGCAATAGTCCTCTGAATGTAGGGACAGTGCCTGTCAAAATAGGATGACCCACTGATGTGTTTTTTTTTTTTATTGATGACTACCTTTGTGAGTCTTTGCTCTTGTAAATGAGACTTAGCCTGCAGTTGTGGGGTGCCTAATGGTTGCCAACTGAGAGCCTCCTTGTTGCTCAAATGTGGCCTCTCTCTAAGCCAAGCTCAGCATATGATTGCATTACCTTCCCCCCAATGTGGGACATGACTCCCGGGGATGAGCCTCCCTGGCAATGAGGGATTAATACCAAGTGCCAACTGGCAACACAACTGGAAAAAGTCCTTGAATAAAAAGGGGAAATGGTAAAGACAAATGAGTTCAAGTGGCTAAGAGACTTCAAAGAGAGTCGGGAGGTCATCCAAGAAGTAACTCTTACGCACATCTCAGTAGGAGCTCATAGAACATCTAAATGCCTATCACCCAACACAAAGGGGTTACTGAGAGCTCTGGAGACACCCAGGTCCTATATAAGGGGGGATAGCCCCAGAGACTGATGCCTTATCAGTGGGCTCTATTTTGGAATCTGTGCTCCTGAGAGTGACAGAATTGGACTCAAATAAGTCCTCCCTGCACATGGTTCACCAGTCCCTTCTATTCAAACCTATATGTGATGCTGGACTTTTTAGGTATACTTCCAGAGACTGGAGCCTCCGGCCTACCTATGTGCCAGGTGTGCATGAAATCTAGGTGGAGCTGCAACTCCTACCCTATAGCTCAATGAACTCATCCAAGTCACTTGGTGAGGAGACAACGATGGGCAATGGCCATCCCAGGGAATGGAGAGGGCCTGCATCTGCAGGCAGGATCATCCCACTCACCATATCCATGGGATATAAGCCCTCTCTCACTTGGAGTTGGAGTGGACATCACCATCCCAGTCCCCTCAGGGTTGGGCGAAGAACTATGGACTAGAGTGGACTTGATGGTATTCTCTTGTTCACATATGGTGATTCTAGCAATGGAATAAATTATAACAATGAGGTGGAGCCAGTGGCCAGTTGACACTTTTGGGGTAGAGAGGGGATGAGTAGCTGAAATACAGGGGCTTCTTTGGGAGTTAGAGGTTGTCCTGAGTACTGTTGTTGCAATGGTTGTAGGCCATTTTAAATCAGCACACACAGAACTGAGTGCGAGAGAGTGTGGTCTACGGTGTGAACTGTGGTCTATGGTTGGTGGCAAGGCTCCAGGATGTGTAAGTCCATTGAGGGTGGTGGGCCACACTTGTGGGAGATGTTTGTGTGGGATGTGGTGAGAGGTGTGGGAGGTGGGCAACATGGGAATCCCAGTGGGTTCCATGTAATATTTTGGGTAATCTAAGCACCTCTTAAAATATATGTATATATAAATAACATTTTTGTAAGCAAATACACATATACGCATATATATTTATATATCATTTTGCAAATGTTTGTATGTATTGTGTATTATGATTTTTACCCACAATAAAAATAAATAAAAATAAAAAAAAGAATTATATCATGAATCTTGAGGCTACACTGTTATCTATTCCTTTCCAACTCTCAACCTCTCCTCCTTTAACTTCAACTGCCTAAGAATTTTTTGAAGGAAGGAGTTGGACATGAGGCAGTCATGACTCCTCCATTCATTCTGTTTAAGAGGGGTGGTAGTGGTACTTCCATCATAAATCTGGATAGCCACAAGAGAATATCCTCTTGAGGCTTCTCTCCATACCTATCTTTCATATTTCATGTCTTTTCCATAAAAGTGCATACATTTCTTTTCATCCCTGTTCTCCCTCAACTTCAGGTATAGTAGTCTCCATAATAATGATTGGCCTCATAGTAATCTCAAGATCTGCCTGGGTGTTGTGATTGCAGGTATACCTGGTTCCAGAATGAGAACAGATATAAAAAGCCATGAGCCAGGGGAGTGTATGCTGTGCAGTGGTTTACCAACCTGATTAATCCTAATGTAGAACAAGCCAGCCAACTCCCAAACAATCATGGGGAGGGGGGGTTCTCAAGTCTCATTTATTAATGCCCTTCCTTCATACATCTTATGTATCCTAACTTCAGGTTGGTGTATCTACCTGAGCTGGTAGGAAGGAGTGACCTTCTAGTTTAACCCAAAAAGCCATGCATCTCGTGTTGCTCAAGATGCTCCTGTAAAAGGGGTATTAAAAAGCAATTAAAGGAATGGACAAAAAGCATCTTATTCTATAGTAACTTGTGTGCCCTGCTCACTGTGCCAAAATTCTATGGAATGAGTTGCTATACAGTTTATCATTAGAACTCAAGAGCAGGCACAACAGACATTCTCAACAAATGACCTCTTTCTAATTTGCATAGCTCAAAGTGTCCAAAAGAGTGGGAGAAGAAACTCAATAGAGCTGGTCCCCCAAGGAGGACAATTGCTCATGTCAAGGTCTGTAGATGGAAGCTCATCTTGCCCCACTTCATGTCCTAGAGGAACGATTACTGTGCTGCCCAAGAGTGGATATTTCTCACTCTAGGGAGAGGAGGCATGTCATAGAGAGAGCCTACACTGATAAGCAGCTAGAACTCCTTATTCCTTATTTCAGACTTAAGGTACAGTCAACTGGTTACACTAGACATAAAGATCCCTCTGGCTGCAGAATGAGAACATGAAACATCTGAACACAATAGAAAAGGAGTGGGTGTATTCAAGGACTGGGAGAAGGCCACATGGTGTGTTTCTTATTTCCCCAGCAAAGGGTACATTGTTAAATTTAATCATACATTCCATGAATAATTGACACCAATCCTGCTAAATTTCTTTCAAGTAATTGAACAGGTGGAAACATTCCCTAAGATATTCTATCAGGCTAACTTCACCTTATTAGGGAAGCCATATATGGCAGTTTGAGATTATTTTATGAATCCCCAAAAGAGAAGAATATATTTGTAAACTAATCTATTCTTCTGGGAGTGATGGCCTTTGATTATATTAAATTCAAAGGATTTAAGTTTAAATTGATAAATTCAAAGGATTTAAATTTAAATTGATAAAATCAATTTAGAGCTTTTGATTTGACTATGTCATTAGGGCATGACTCAGGTTGAATCCCCACTCCCTTAGTGGGCTGATATAAATGGACATTTAGTCAAGAAGACACCAGAAGAGAGAAAGAGCTCTGTCAGTTTTGATCCTGGCAATCCAGAAAGAGATGAGCCATTTGCCTGATAGGCTACAGCTAACTCCCACAGAACCTTAAGAGGGAGAGGAAGACCAGGGAAGAGAGACCAGGCAAAGATTGCCTGCTGTCTTGCTTCAAACCCTGGCTGCTGACTTTAGTGAGAAGGTTCTTCTTATGGAACCTTGAACTGGACTTTCCATGGCCTTGTAACTGTAAGCTTTTACACCAAATCAATACACTTTATAAAAGCCAACAGATTTCTGGTACTTTGCATCAGCACCCCTTTGGCAGACTAATGCAGAATTTGGTACCAAGAGAGTGGGATACAGACTGTTGCAATTCCCAAAAATGTTGGAATGGTTTTATAAATGTGTGAGGGGTATATTTTTGGAGAAATTGTGAGATGCTTGATGGAAAATACCTAAATTGCTTTGAAGAGACTGCTGGACTGTAGGAACATGGAGCCTAAAATTTTTTCTGATAAGGCCTTCTAAGGAAATAATGAAACACATATTGGAAAGTGTAGGAAGGGTGATCTGTATTTTAAAGTTGCAGAGAACTTAGCAAGATTGACTTGATGCTATATGGAAGGCAGAGTTTGAAAATGGCAAGCCTGGACTTTGGGCTGAAGAGCTTTCTAATGTAATCTTGGAGAATGCAGCCTGGCTTCTCCTTGCAGCTTACAGCAAAATACTAAAGAAAAGAGATAAGCTGAGAACTGAAATGTTGGGCTCAAAGAAACCGGAAAATTATTCTGGAAATTTCAAGTCTCTGGAAATCAATCCCTAGGCAATAGGGTCTCATTTGAGGAATTAACTAAACTTAGAACTTGTAAATCAGGATTGAAAATGCAGTTATCTGTGAAAGACTTGTGGAAAATGTTACTGTCTGATGGCTTGGACTGCTGCTTCTTGCATGCTAAACCAACAAGTTTTTCATGAGATCTGCATGAAGAAAACCTCTGTCAGCCTGGACTAAATGAGACAGTAAGGGAAGAGATGGAAGGGGAACAGGCTTTAAGAGGAAAACCATGTAAGCTGAGGTCTGGAATTAAGATATCTCTTTGGTCAAAAGAGAGACTCTATTCATGTGTACAGAGAGGGTGAGTTTGCCACAGCATTGAAGAGGGTGGATGTTCCAGCCCATTGTTCAGGGAATGTCTTTCCACCCAAGCTACAAAGAGGGTGGAGTGCATTCCCTGGTGGTGTTGGAGAGTTAGGTCACCACCCCACTTCTCTGAAGGGGGTGGTCTTGTTTACCATAGGTTAGGGTGAGGTCACCACCCCATTGCTGTGAGGTAGGTGGATCTGTTCCCCATTGACTGGAGTTTGTGATTTCATTACCCCACTGTTCTGAGGGGGGTGGGCCTGTTTCCCATAGATTAAGGAAGGCCAGGTCACCACCTAACTGTTCTGAGGAGATTGGGCCTGTATGCCAGAGATTAGAGAGAATGTTGTTGCCACATCAATGTACTAAGGGAGTTGAGACTCTACCCCAGAGATTGGGGGAAATTGTGGCTATCAACCCAATGTTCTTGGAGGGTGAGGTCTAGAGCTTGGCCATCCTCCAAATGCTTGATGAGGGTGGAACCAAGAAAAAAGGACTTTGGGCAAGCCTGTGGAAAGGGTAGGTCCCCATGAGGCCCCAAGGTGGAGAAGAATCAATCGTCTTAAGAATGACTTTCAAATTTTGAAATCTAAAAGAGTATGCTTTGTAGATTTTCAGAAATTTGGAGGACCCATGACATGTTTTCTTTCCAAATAATTCTTATGGTTATGCAAATGTTTATACTATGACTGTCCCTTTGTATATTGGAAACAGAAAACTTGTTTTGTAAGTTTCACAGTTCTACAGCCAGAGGAGACTTTGCTGCAAGACAAATTATTTCTATACCTGATTATGATGTGATTTTATACATAGTATTGCTACTGAAAGGATTAAGGTGTTTTTTTTTTTTTTTTAATATTATAATGTCTCTTTGGGATTCAGAGATTGGATTTTGGCTGTTTGAGATTATTTTATGAATCACAAAAAAGAGAAAGATTATGTTTGCAAACTAATTTATTCCTCTGGGTATGGGGCCTTTTGATTACATTAAATTCAAAGGATTTAAGTTTGCTTGAGAAAATTAATTTAGAAATTTTGATGTGACCACATCAGTAGGGTATGACTCAGTTTGAGACCCCACTCCCTTGGTGGGCAGATATAAATGGACACTTAATCAAGAAGACACCAGAAGAGAGAGAACTCAGTCATTTACTTTTAAATTTATTTATTTAATTTTTTATTTTTAAAGTTTTGATTACATAAATGTTCCAGAAAAATAAAGGGGATTCCCATATATTCCCTCTGCCTCCCCCACATTCCCCCAATAAAAGCAACTTTCATTATTGTGGTACATTTGTTATAATTAATGGACACATATTGGCACATTGTTACTAATCATGGTCTATAGTTTTCATTAGAGTTTACAGTGCACCACATTTGAGAAAGTCTCTATTTGCAAATATGAGACCAGGAATAGGGGTTTCTCTAAATCTCCCCCAGTGTATCACCATATCATTTTTCCAAAGAATTCCAACCAATTTAAATATCTTCCAACTTTTCCCAATCTGGTGAATAGCACACTCAATAAATAAAGTGAATTTATTTTGTGCATGAGATTAGAGGAGATAAAAGTTTAATGGAATGCCAAATTTTGTTTATAACCTATTAAGTTATTATACAATTTTCAAAAGTTTTTCTTAGAGTTTTTCCAAAGCAAAGCACAATAAAGCTCTGTCATTTTTTATACTGGACCTCAGAGAGAGATGTGCCATTTGCCTGATGGCTTACAGCTAACCCCCACAGAGCCTTAAAAGGAAGAGGAAGCCCAGGAAAGAGAGACCAAGCAGAGATTGGCCACAATATTGCTTCAACACATGGCTTCTGACTTTGGTGAGAAGGTTCATCTTATGGCACCTTAAGTTGGATTTTCCTTGGCAATATAACTGTAAACTTTTACCCCAAATAAATACCATTTTATAAAAGCCAACAGATTTCTGTACTTGTATCAGCACCATGGCAGACTAATACACCATGTAAAGGTATCATAAGAAAAGAAAATTTCAGACCAATATCTTTATAAACATAGATGTAGAAATCCTTCACAGAAAACTAGCAAATCAAATCAAACAGCATATTAAAAGAATTATACTCAATGATCAAATGGAGTTTATCCCAGGTATACAAAGGTGATTCAACATAAATAAATCAGTTAATATAATACACCATATGAATAAAATGAAGAAAATAAAATACATTATTATCTCATCAATCTCAGCTGCTCAAATATCCAACTTCTGAAATATGAAAAAAGAACATATATGAAAAAAAAACCACAGCTAACATCCCATCTAATTGTGAATGACAACCTTTCCCTCTAAGACTAGGAATAAGACAAGAATGCCCACTATTATTCAATATTATAATGGATGTTTTTACCAGAATAATTAGTTAATTAGGCCAGAAAAAGAGATAAAACACATCCAAATTAGGAAGAAAGAAGTAAAACTTTGCCTGTAGGCAGATGATATGATACTATATACAGAATATCCTGCAAAATTCACAACAAAGCTCCTAGAGCTTATAAATGAATTCAGCAAAGTAGCAGGGTACAACTTGTCTCAATTTAAGCTTTGGATCATGTGAAGCCCCAGGAACTTTTATTGGAAATGCCAGGAATTATAATTTTTGTCATTAAATGTTGTGAACCCAAATATAAGACTTTTCATTTCAGCTTTTTAAAAAAACATTTTCCACAGTGATTTCAGCCTTGGGTCTTAATCTTTTGATGTTATTTTGATTTTAATTTAAAAGTAAATGTGATTTAAAAAATGAGACAGAGCACCAGATCTGAAGAAATAGATGGCAAAAAAGATGCGTGTGCTATATTTTAATTGAAGCTTAGTTCTTCATTTTTCATGGCATGGATTTCAGGTCCAGGAATATGATACTTTTATCTTATAATTTCCTCTGTGAAATTTAGTACAGATGAACCTAGGCATGTTAAAATTTGGCCTCAAAAAAAACAAACAAACAAACAAAAAAAAAAAAACAAAGATGTGGAGAGAAAATTAGGAACATTAAATCTCATAGCTATATAGAATTTTGTGAAAAATAAAAATATATTTCATAGATATTTTATTAAATATGAAGGAAGAGTTGTAAGCTCTCTGCTTGATAGAATTGTTGTAAGGATTAAATGCACAATGTTTGGCATTCAGTAACTTCAAAATCCACTAACTACTCTTGCTGAAACTTTGTATAATCCTCCTTACTGTAGTGCAGAAAAATATACCTATTTATTTATATATCAAGCAACTTTCATGATTTTGCTTTCGTGTTAGGCTGAGACCTATGTTATTCATCATCTGCTTTCTATCCTGTGTCTTCTTCTGTTGACAATTATAAAGAATACTTACCAGACATAAAATGATAAGAACATATTTATGTTTACATGATAGGGGTATTCACAGCTGTCATGCTCTCAAGTAGTCCAGAAAACCCATGTTTTCATTATGAAGGTCCTTCATTTCTCTAAGACTGTAAATAAGTCACTATTTCATGTGAATGTTGGAGAAATACTTGATGTGGGACTGGTAGAAGAGTTGATGAATTAGATTTGGTTAAATTTAACTTGTTAGGGTATTCGTATTCCTTTCTTATTAGACTTACATACAGGTTGATTTCTGTCTAATTAAACAAGGGAGTGCATACATTGGTAGTTGTGTACTCTAAGAATTGTTAAGACAAAGTATTTATGTACAGCCTGAAGGCAATGGTGAGGTGGCTTAGACCTTGAGGACTGGTGCCTACAGAGGATATTAAGCAAGTCCATGACTATGGTCAGAAGTCTTTCCAAATAGCAATTTTGTGAAAAGTTCCCTTAAGACATTAGGATTCACCTTCTCTTTATTAAATAGAGTTGGAATTAATATCAGAGAAGAATTTAATTATTGACATATTAAAAATTATTGAACAGAGAAAATATGAAATAAACATATCCATAAACATTAACACATTGAATTGAAATTTTATTTATTTAATAGATATCAGTGAAATTGGAGAGACACAGGCAGTTAGTTCTCTAGGTGTTATGTCCACAATACAGAAAATATTGTGTTTAAAAAGAAATCTGTGGACCTCTGGGTAGGCAAAAAATGGAGTAATTCTAATTCTAGGTTCATGATCCATATCATTTTTCACTACTGATTAAAAAAATACCATGAACACCCTTGAGCCTTCTGCTTTGCTCAAGGAATGGAACCTTACAGTTCTGAGTTGATTAAAGTTGGATTTTAAATTTGGGCCTGGGAAGAGTTCAGGTGCAGTACAAGGGAAAACCGAGGTCCCAGAAAGAGGGGTTGGGCACTAGGGGTCAACCAGAAGCATGACTGGCTCAGGTGGCTCAACCAGCAGGTGGAGCACACAGTAGAGTGAGAGGGACCTGTAGGTTTGTGCCTCTTTTTTGGTCTGGAAGAGAGGTTAGCAGACTTCCCAGGGGAGTCAAGGATTGGTTAGTGTATTGTCAGCCAAAGGGGTGCTGATGCAAAATATCAGAAAATCAGTTGGTCTTTATAAAGGGTATTTATTTGGGGTAGAAGTCCACAGTTACCTGGCCATAAAACATAAGTTTCTTCCCTCACCAAAGTTCATTGTCATGTGTTGCAGCAAGACAGCCACCGACATTTGCCAGGTTCCAGACTTCTTGGGTTCCTCTCCTCCTGGGGGTGCATTTCTCTCCAAGCTTAGCTCTTCTGTTTCCTCTACAAGGTCAGCTGTGGACTATGAGGCTCTCTGGGCTTTGCGTCTCTCCACAAGGCCAGCTGTAGACTATCAGGTGAATGGCTTGTCTCTATCCTGGGGCCTTCTCTCCTTCCTCATGACCAAGGTCCTCTGTCAGCTCGCCTCCCCGGGCTCCAGCATCAAGACTCCAACATCAGAACTGCTCTTTGCCATGCCTTTTATATTTTATTCCCCACCCACCAGGGATGGGGCTCAATGCCCTACTGATGTGGCCCAGTTAATGCACCAATCATAACTTAATCATGCCCAGATTAGCAGATCCAGTTTACAAGCATAATCCAATATATATATATATATTTGGAATTCATAATTACATCAAATTGCCCAATGGCTACAGTTAGTTTAAAGCAAATGTGCAAGATTGGGGCCTGAGGGTGGAGGGACAGTGAGCTGTGGGTTTTGGGTGAGGCGTGTGTGTGCTGTGGTTGTGGGCTGCAGATGTGAGTGTGGGCCCTGGGGGCGGTGATGCCTCTAGGCTGAAAAGCTGCTTATTAAGGAGGGCTTAGGTAGGTGTGGAGGCCAGCAGCTTAGTCAAAGTATGATGGGTGCCCAGACAGCACACAAAAATATTTGGTGATAATAACAGGAACAACTTCCAGCTACCGATATGCCTCTCCACTCTCCGTCTTTCCTTACCCGGCCCCATGGGTCAATTGCAATCTTGCATTTGTGTTCATCACACACTTATTTTAGAAAATAATTTATATGCTGATATACACATTTACAGATGTGAATGCCTAAATGCCATATATTTTAAGGTTTAGAAGTTTTGAACTTACACAAATGGTATCATATTTTATATATTCTTCTGGGACTTTCATTTTCACTTAATATTTTGTTACTGAGACTCACCTAGTATATTTTGTATAGCTATAGATTTTTTATTTACACTTTTGTATAATATTTTGTTATGCAAACATATGATAGCTATTGTATCTATTATCACATTGAGCATTTGTGCTGATTACAGTTGTGGGCTTTTATGAAAGCTGATAGATGAACATTTTTTGTGTATGTCTGTTGCAGCACATATGCTAGAATGTCTTTTAGGCATATACCTAGGAAAGGAATTTCTGGCTTATGAAATCTGTATTTATTTAATTTTACAAATCATTTTTCCCCTAAGGTGGCTGTATCAAAATTTACACTTTCCTAGTTATGTAAAATCGACCTACATCTTCCAAAGGCCTAGTGCATGTTGTTACAGGCTTTTAAATTATTACCAACTGAAAGAGTGTAAATGCTTTCTAATTATGGCCATGGTCTTCACTTCCTCAATAACTACTGAGGTTGAATATATCTTCACATAGTTATTTCTGTGTATAATTACCCTTCTTTATAAAACTTGTTTGTAGATTCTGCCAATTTTTCTATTGCATAGCTTGTCTTTTTAAACTTATCAATTCATAGAAGCTGTTTATTTATACTTACTTTTAATTCTTTTTCTGTTTCATGCCTTGCAAATATTTTCTCTAAGTTTGTTGCTTGGCTTTTTATTTAAAAATTTATTTTTAAAAATATCTTGAAGATCAGAAGTTTTCAATTACATAGAAGAATTTATTTATTAATCTTTTTTTTTTTCAGGTGTTAAGAAATCCTTCCTTATCCCAAAGTCAGAATGATATTCACCTATATTTTTTCCTAAAAGTTTTAAAGTTATATCTTACTTCTCCTGGAGTTCTGTGTATGGTTTAGGGTATGCATCTTAATATCAGAGATAGATAATCAAATTGCATCATAATTCATTGAAATATTTTTTTTCTCCAGTGATGTCATGATACCTCTTTTATATATCAACTTTCTCTGAATGTGCTTGTGTGTGTATATGTGTCTATGTACGTGTGTGTGTGACTATGTGGGTATATATTTTGCTCCATTGCTGAGTTTGTCATTGCCTGTTCCAATATCATCTTGTGTCAATTATTATGAATTTTTTATAAGTTTCAATATCTAGTAGGGCAGGAGGGTCTTTAAATTCCTCTTCAGAAGTGTCTTGGCCATTTCTAATCCTTCACTAATCCATAAACATTTTGGCTGCACCTTATTAGGTATTTAAAAAGTCACTTTTCTTTATTGATGTAGGATTGGTTCCATAGACCAATTTAGGGAGAACAGACATTTTTATCATATTAAATATTTCTACCCTTTTAAATTATTTTTCTTCCTTTTAAAACTCTGATTACCCATGAAAGAAGAGAGCATTTTCCTGTAAGTTCTGCCAACTTGTCCCAAGGTCTTTATTTGTTGTTTAGTGTCAGGAGAGATCAGGGTGACAGCTGTCTTTGATATTTCTGAATTTGGCACTTCAATATGTTTGATAATGCATCTATATATCTTCCATTCTCAGTAGTTTTAATAACAGAGAATTCAATAGATGACTAATCCAAGGACCTATTCTAGAGAACTGAGAATGTCGTGCATGTCACTCTGCAGGACAGAAGTCTTTCTTAGGCCATCCACAGTTCCCTATACTGAACACTCAATACATTATTGCCAATAAAACATTTTTAGATTTTACAATGAACATTTATTAAGGAGATTTAAGGCCTGATAAACCTATGATATACATCTGAAGTAAAATAGAAAAATATTGATTGTGCAGATTTATGCACATATTTAGGACCCTTGCACACAGGAAACATTTTGGAAGTAATCTTTTTTTGTTTTTCTATATTTCCAGTCTGTCATTATGTCTGACACATACAATGTTTGGCACATAAAGGAGTTTTGTGGAAATTTAATATGCCTGAGTTTTCTGATGCTTGATCAATGTGACATGTTTCTAAGATGTATATTTTAGTCAGATGTATTTAAAAGTTTTTCTCTACAGAAACAAAACAGGTAGATATGCATGAAAAATTATGTCACTTCAAGCATCTGTTTGTTTCCATAAAGTCAAATGATGTAAAATGGGTTTCATATGGATATTTGGATTCAGTGATATTGAAAGGCAATTGATTTAATTGAATTTTTTGGATGGTTTTCATTCATAGCTACTTGATTATCTAATAGATGATGCTATTAGGAGAATTGAGTAATATATACTTTCCTTTCTTTATGATATTTCTTTGCTAAAGCAAAGAGTAGCTCCCAAATGTCAACCATATACAATTCAAACAGGAGGTGGTTTTACATAGTGCCTCTGACACAGTAGGGATTCTATATATATTTATTTATTGGTTGTTCAGTCTAGACTGTATTTATCAGCCTACTTTTGCTCTCAGAGACAATTTACTGATATTCTGGTTTTTAAGCTCCAGCACTTTGATACTCTTCTTTTTTAAATCCTGTATCGTCTCTGCCAAATTCAGATTTTAAAGAATACTTAAAGTTCAATCTATGTCCCATTTACTTCATGGACCTGTTTCCACTTTCTTTAAATCAGAAAATCACTCACTTTTCACAAGAGCCTTTGCAGTTGTATAACATCTGCTAAGTCATTTAGTACTTAGGTTTGGATAGTTTGGTGACATCCTCTAAGTATATCTAAAGATGATAAAAAGCTGGTGATGTTGCTTATATGCCTCACCTTCCATTTTTATTTATAACCCAGGGAGCAGGAAGCACAGAACTAATTTAATTCTGTCAGTTAGATTCATTGTAGGCTTGTGTTAGGACCTCTGGCTTCCAGCCTGCACCTGGCACCAGCACACTCCAATTGTGAAAGTTCTTGTATCATTCCACAAGAGAGGTATCCTTTCCTGTCCATTCTGGATGGTTTTAGCTCAGATGACAGATGTGAATAGGATAGTAAGTCATTTAAAAATCATTATGTTGAAAGCTAAAGAGTAAATCATCGGATGACGTGAGAGGAGAAAAGGAGGTCATCAGCGTGTGTTCAGGAAGCCATTTCTACAGCCATTTCTACACACGGTTCTGCATACCATGACATAATATCATATTATATACACTTACATACAATCAATATGTATATGCTTATATTGACATTCTACTCTCATTAAATGGTAAACTATGTGTGAATTTCAAACCAGGTTTATATTGTACCAGGCCATCTTATCTTCATTTCAAATTTAAGAAAATAAAGGCTTAGACATGTAAGTGGTTTTTTTCTCAATGTAAGGTACATATGAGATTCAAGTTCCGATCTTCACGTCCTAGTTAATGTTTGTTTCACCCTTTCCTTCCACTTTAATCAGCTCATATGCCTTCAAGAATATCAGCCTTTTACTGACAGACTGTTTACATTAGATAAGTAGAGATTCTGTGGTAAATTTTCATGAATCCTGGAGTGAGAACTCAGTCAGAAAAGCAACCAATTTAGATTTAATTTTCATCATTATTACGTACTATTATCACTAACCTTTCAAGCCATATATCATTCCACAATTTGAGGTCAGGCTGAACTTCTTGATAATCTTCATGACACCCAGGCAGTGCTGATTAGCTTATAGAAGCTCAATGTAATGAAAGGATTTATTATATATTTTTTAAAAAATATGTTTTTTATTGAAATATATCATTCATACATGAACATGTGTAAAGAATAAGTGTATAGTAAAGATTGTGAACTTACAAAGTAAACATACATAACATCATACAGGGTCTCATACATAATACACCAAATGTAAGATAGAGACTACAATTAGTAGTAATATTTTGTGTTCATCAATTTTTTTTTTAATTTGTTTATTTTTTATTGTGGGTAAAAATCAAAATTTTCACAATACATACCACTATTTGTAAAATGATATATAAATGTATATGCATATATGTGCATTTGCTTACAAATATGTTATTTATATATATATATAAATATATTTTAAGAGGTGCTTAGATTACCAAAAATATTACACAGAACCAGGAACCCTCATCCACTGCTGGTGGGACTGCGATATGGTCCAGCCACTGTGGAGGACAGTTTGGCGGTTTCTCAGAAAACTAACAATAGATCTTCCATATGATCCAGCAATTCCACTGCTGGGTATATACCCAGAAGAACTGAAAGCAAAGACACAAACAGATATATGCACGTCAATGTTCATAGCGGCATTGTTCACCATTGCCAAAAGTTGGAATCAGCCCCGGTGCCCATCAACAGACAAATGGATAAGCAAAATGTGGTACATACATACAATGGAATATTACTCAGCTGTAAGAAGAAACAAAGTGCTAACGCATGGAATAACGTGGATGAATCTTGAAGACCTGATGTTGAGTGAAGCAAGCCAGGCACTGAAGGATGAACAGTATTTGACCTCACTGATCTGAACTGAGGAAAGTGAGCAGTCTCTGAGAACAATTGTCTGAAAGATAGGTTAACAAGGGAGAGTAAGAGAAGAGCAGGCCTTGAGCCATCACCCATATTATATCTTAGTATAATGGTCTGAGTGTATGTATTTATTTCAGAAGTAAGGGTGAGATTAAGTATTTGAAATACAGTTTAATTTGCAGTCCAAATGCAGAAGAAATTCAAACTAATGAGAAAATAAAACAAATACACAGCAAGACAACCAATTATAGTTTAAAAATTTAATGCTCTCCTAAGAGTTTATTACTATTATATTTTTGTTTTAATTAAAATTCTGAGTCTGTAAAATAACCTAATATATCTCCTAACCTTATTAGTTGTAAATTGTAGCAAGAGGAACAATAAATTTTTCAAGTCCAAAAGTACTGGATGAGATGGCTAGATTTTATACACCAGGCTTACTTTTCCCATGGACTTTGTTGTGTGTGTGTGTGGGTGAACTGTGTCTGAAAGCAACTCTGAAAGTGTTATTATGTGGAAGATAAGGGCATCAATAGTATCATACATCAAATTAAGTATATTTTATGTGAATCATTACTGTATTGTTCTGATTGGGAAAGTAATTAATTATCCAGTGACTCCTCCCTCTTCCCATTTCAAGAATTATGAAGTGATAGAGGGGAATATATTGTTATTTTTAGATTCCAGAAATGTATCCTTCTAAATTTATCTAGACTGATAACAATTATTAAGTAATGGGGTCTTTTTAAGAAAGTTGTCAGATGACAGAATATATGAACTTTAACTCAGAAGTCATCACACTTTCCAAAAAAGATAGATATATCATGAAAATGGAAATACAAAGATTTACCCATTTTAATGAACTCCATTAAATACAAAATTCTCAAAATTCACATAAATTGCATGATCCCCAGCTCTGTGTCAAAAGACTACTAATTGCAAACTGGCCATATTTTTCTTCAATTGAAATCCAGACCATTATGGAATAAATGTTTCATGAATAAATGAGAAATGGATGAATATTCTGTTACATTTAAATCATTTTAATTTGCATGCTTTTTCTCTTCCTTATATCATATTGAACAAGTAATGGACTTAAATAACAACGACCCTTTACTCAAGTTATTGATATCAAGTTCACTGGAGAAAGAGTGAATTGTTTCAATTACTGTCTTATAGATTGCATTGCCCTGCACCAACAACACCAGTGCCAAGATGGCATCACAACCTATTTAATACACCAAATAATTATTTGAGTATTATTATTTCATATGCAACTTAAAATGTTACTGATGGTCATGGCATTATGGGCTAAAAATAAAAATAGAAAACCAAATAGTAAATGGTTATAATATTGTTTTGTTCACAAGAATTATTTTATTTTACTTTTTTTTGAGGTACTGGGGCAGGGGATTAAGTCTGGAACCTCGTATGTGGAAAGCCAGTGCTCAACCACTGAGCCACATTGGTTTTTTTCATTTGTTTGCTTGTTTGTTAGTTTATATTTTTTATTTTTAGGAGGCACCAGATCCAAACCCAGGACTTTCCATGTGGGAAGCAGGCACTCAAATGCTTAAGCCACATCCATTCCCCCACAAGAATTATTGTATTAGCTAATCCTTGATCTAGAGATAAAGTTGAAGACAACTAGAAAGTGTATTTCATTGCCTTAGTCACTCTAATATTTTCCATCACTTTCCAAATTTTTGCACCTTTGTGCTCAACTCTCATCAGTTTCTTCAGTGCATTCTTTATGTCCTTGTTCATTAAGGTGTAGATGAAGAGGTTGAGACTTGGAGTGACAATCATGTGGAAGAGGGTGAGGAACTTGCCCTGGTCCTGGGAGGCACTGTTACCTGGCTGAAGGTACACGTAGATAATAATTTCATAGAAGATGGACACCATGGGGAGGTGAGACCCACAGGTATTAATTGCTTTTCATTGGCCTGCTTTTGACCTCATACTCAGAACAGCTTGAGCGATGAAACCATAGGATATAAGAATAAGCAAGAGGGGTTTAAGGACAAGGAAAATGCCTAAAGCAAAAACAGACATTTCAACTGATGTGGTGTCTATACAGGCTAATTTGACCATAGCGGGCAACTCACACAAGAAATGATCCAGAATATTGTTTCCACATCTAGGCAAATGCAGGGTGAGTGTACAAAAAACTACAGAATTGGTCAAACTAATACCCAAGGCCATAATAATCATCCTGAGGCACAGATAAGGGCTCATGATGACCAAATAATGCTAGGGCTTACAAATGACCATGAAACAATCATAGGACATCACTGCCAGGAGAAGGCACTCCATGCATCCCAGCCACATATAAACATAGAGTTGGATGATGCAGCCTCCATAGCTGATGCTCTTGTCAGGCCCTCACAAGTTGACCAGCATCTGGGGCATGATGCTGGTGGTGAAATATAGATCCCAGAAAGATAAATTCCTGAGGAAGGAGTACATTGGTGTGTGGAGATGGGAGTTCAGGAGTGTTGCAAGAATGATGACCATGTTACCCACCAATGTGATTAGGTAGAAGATGATGACAACTCCTGACAACATCACCTCCAGCTTGGTGTGGTCAGTGAAGCCAAACAGAATAAAACCTTGGAGAGAACTATAGATGCTTTGTTCCATAATCCTTCATTCCTGAAAGCTAGAATGAGAAGCAGGGTTGAGGAAGGAGAAGGAAATAAAGGAAGGGAAGGAGGTGGAGGAGGAGGAGGAGGAGGAAGAGAAAGAATTTGTCTGCATAGATTTTCTAAAAACTTTGTTGAAATATATAACTAAACAGAAAATTTATGTTAATTTTAAAAATCAATGGTTAAAACAGAAGTTGCAGTCAAGTAAACTTGTGTTTATCGCAGAATCTTTTTTTGTTGTGGTGTTTTGTTTGTTTTTGACAAATTTGCCCAGTTTTTTCAGATTCTTTTATGGTGATGAATTTAATATTAGATTTTTAATTTTATCCAATTGAGCTTGGGGAGTTCATTCTTAAACTGAGAGTCTGAATTTTCTCACAAGGAAACTTGATAGTTTGGAATAAGTAACTTGGAGAAGATCTGGTTGCAAAATGATGTGATTTTTCTATCAAGCTACTTAGTTTAATGTAGTGAACATTTTCTTTTGGTCAGAGAATCACCTATAAAATCTAAGTATTTGGCTAATGTAAGAATGAGGGAAAGAGTGTTCCTTTTTTACTTTATCCTAGTGAATATTCCGTTTGATCTGCCAGTATATTATGTAAGAGCTCTTGGCACCTGCACCTCCATCTTCTCCAATACCTAACTTATCACCAAAACCAGTCAATTTGAATGCAGAATATGTTAACTATCCTCTCACTTAAAAATGTTTTACCACCACTACCCTTATCCAAAATACTATCATTTTTCCTCTAGATTCTGGCAATAGTCTTCTATCTTTGCAGATATCCCTTTACATTGTTACAAGATGCAATCAGATCACATCATCACTGTGATTACAACTTGTATGCGGCTTTTCTTGAATAATTCTTTAGAATGGCCCCATGGACGTGTGAGATATGGCTCCTTCTCATCTCACAAAATACTTTACCCAAAATACTTCACCTTCTAGCCATTTTTCAGTATTTTGACATGTCAAGCTTGTTCCCATTTAAAGCCCTTGGAACACTTCTCCTTATTTTCTGGATACTTCCTACTCATTCTTCAGGCTACCTATTAAACATTTCTATTTAAAGAGGAGTTCCCTGAACCCACACTCTCTTTTTATTTGATTCACAATATATTTTACATACAGGGAACTCTTACAGAGAGCCAGTATTGGATGGAGCTTAAGAGGTTAGGCAGAGTATCTGCTTACTTTTCATCTGTGCCAGTAATTTAGTTTTTGATACCAAGCAAGCTATGTAACACTTCTGGAATGAGTTTTCTCACCTGTAAAAATTAGGACAATAAAAACCCTAGGGTTGGGGTATTTGGAACATAGTCCATCTCAGTAATCATTAGTTGTCACTGTTATTATAAGAAGAAATTGTAATCATGCACCTGGTAAGTGTTTAACATCCCCTGAAACTAGTCTATATGCTTTAAGAATGGAAGACACAATGCCTATTGCCCTTCCACTATATCCCAAACACCTAAAGCAGTCCTTTAAAAATATATTACTTTTGAATGAATGAAAATTTTTCACACTATGAATAATGATAACAAAAATCACTTGAAGTTATTAGCTGACATTTTCTTTAAATTAAAATCCTAGAGTGGTTTTTTTGTGAAGTTAGCTGAATGGGGTGCTGGAATATGGCAGATGAATGGAAAAGAATATGGTTTTATCTCTGTAGTAACAAATAGCAATTTATTCAGCTTGTTTAAAAATAATTAAAAATATTAGTCTCTATTCAAAGGACTAATAAGCTTAGTATTCTTCAGTAGTTTGATACAAAAGCACTTTCTTTAGATATGCATGAGCATATAAGAACTGTTGAAACAGTTAACAAATGAACAGATTATCAACAATCCAGCTTCCCAATTTATCACTGAGAATAGAAGGATAGCTTCTTATCATATGAAGCAAAAATGACACCTAGAAAGGTTCCATTAAAATGTATCTAAGAGGAAATATGATTGAAAAAAATAGCTAAATATCAAACATGTGTGTGTGGTTCTTTACTCCTACAAAAAATTTACCTCAAACTGTGACTATGATTTAAAAGTGGGCACATTCACTACACTAACTGAATACACAAGTCAACAGTAATTTTGAGATAGTCATTTGATGATTTCTTCAGAATTTGCTTTTCAAATATCATGATTTCTTGACCAAGTTAGGTAAAAAGCAACAAAAAACCAACTCTCTGAATTGTATTGCAGTCTGTCATATACCATTAGAGTTCTGTAATGTCTGGATAGGGGTTTGAATAAATAATTAATGCTTATTTATTTTGACAGACATGTTGATTTTTGTATTCATGCCTAACTTCTGAATAAAACAGGACTTTAGTTAAAAATTATATGGAAACAAAACTAAAAATTCTTTTAAAATTGTCTATTCCATGCTGTTAATTCCTTGACCATTTTCATTATTTCTACAGCCTTTAAAGATTAATTCAGAAAGGGATAAAAATCTTTCTGTCTACAAAAAAAAATGAAATAGGAAATCTTCGGATAATTTTTCATGCACATTTTGGGATTTAGAAACAGATCCAAATATCTTGAGTCCTTCCTAGCTCCACAATCTTAATGAATAAAGGACATTATTTCAATTATTCTTTTCTAATTTTATGTACATTTTCCCTTTTATTTCTGCTGATTCAAAATGCCTGAAATTAAAGATTAAGAAATATCTTCATGTTCTCCTTTTATAACAGAAAACTTTTAATCTTTCTTTCCTAATATAGATAAAATGGGGGATTTCTCTGCAGAGATTTACAATATTTATTTTCTCTCAGACTTCTTACAGAAAACCAGAAGAACCAGTGCATAGAGATATAAGTACTTTTTTTCCTACTTCCCCAAAATTGTTTTACCAAGCTAAGCACACTAGATTCCAAGAGATATTAAAGATTAATAATACAGCGATCCAGGGAAAGTTCTCTTGATGTTCTGCTTCTTGACCAGCATAGAGCCTACAGTGAAGAAGGTAGATCCTGGGAAAGCATTTGTGCTCCAGGGCTGCAGCTCTCTCATACTTTCTTTGCAGTGACACTGAGATATTTGCTTTTCTCAAATTGCACTAAGGTACAGATTCTCCATAAGACTTCTCCTCCTTGAACATGTGATTTCAGGTGAGTTCAGGTGAGTGAATCTAATCTGTCACAAAATTCCACTGCTTTTTCTGGCAATATATCAACCTGCAAATAAGTCTTGATCTAATATTACAAAAAGTAACCAGATAACTCAAAATAAGAACTGAGCAAAATTTCACAACTTTGCCTGAAAATCCAGATAATCAAGAAAGGTTATCTCCACACTGGGACTACCTCCAATTGACCTATTAGAGTAAACTGCTGTGGAAAAAGCCAGTTAATGAAATGGTTGGATAATGTGACCATATCCTGATAATTCACGAGGACAAATTCAGTAGAAGCATTATTCAATATGAAGAAAGCTATAGGACAGAGAAATTAGAAATGTACTTTCAGAATTTTTCTCTAGATAGTGAATGTATTACAAAGAAAAAGGCTTTCCTTTAAATAAAGTGCAATTCCAACACTAGAATTATAAAATATATTGACTCTATAAAATAATCTTACCATTAATGGTATACATTGATTTTGGAATTAAATTTGCCCTGAGGAGATACCATTTAAATGAGGTACCTCTAGTTTTATCTCTGTTACTCAAGATCAAAACAGTTGTTTGTAATAGAAAAGATGTTCAATCTCCAAAACTCTAAACAGTAAAGTAATGACCACAAAAAATTATATTTTTATTTGGTGCTAACATGTCTTCATGTTGATGATCACTATCAGTAATTCAAATACTTCAGTGCCTAAGACAGTTTCTCTGCACTCTCAGAGGTCACTATTTACACCAGAGATCCTGGAGCAAAGATTTGTCTTTATCAAGTGTTTTATTTTTATTTTTTTTCTGTATTAAAGAAGTTGTGCATTGATCATGACATTTTAAGAGCTTCCTTCAGTTAAAATTACATACCACCAATAATTACTTTGATAAAATATGTAAGCACACATTGACTGTCTCATGACACATTTTTTAATTAAAAATTTTTATTTCATCTTTAGGAGGCACCAGGAACCAAATCCAGTACCTCCCATGTGGGAGGTGGTCACCCAAATGCCCGAGCTTCATCTGCTCCCTGCTCATTTTGTTTTTGCTCCGTGGTCTGCTCATTGTCTTGATTGTTGTCTGCTTGTTGTTTTTTCACTCATTGTTCCTTGTCTGTTTCTTCTTTAGAAGGCACCAGGAATCAAACCCAGGACCTCCCATGTGGGAGGTGGGTGCCCAACTGCCTGAGCCACATTCACTTCCCCTTTGCATTGTTGTGAAACATTTGTTACAAACTATGAAAAAGCATCATCAAAATATTACTACTAACTACAGCCAATATCAATATCTTACATTTGGTGTATTTTTACCCCAATCCACTTGATTATTAAAACCCTGACTTCCTCCTCAGATTGTGCATTACTAGTGTATTGAAACACCACTGATTTTCATGTATTGGTCTTGTATCCTAACACTCTACTGAAATCATTTATTAGCTCTAGCTAATAAAATATATACTTTTAAAAAACTTTGTATGTACTGTATATTTGTTATAGTTCATGAGCGAATGTTCTCAGATTTGTTGACCACAGTCCATCTTCTGCCACTGGATTCTCTGTGTTATACAATCCCATGCTTTGTACAATTCATTCAGAGTGTACACTCAGTGACTCTCATTTTCATCACAGCATTGTGTCTCATCACCTCAGTCAAATTTAGAACGTTTTCATTATTTCAAAAGAAAAAAATCTCATGCCCCTTTATACATATTGAATTGATTTAATATCTTCTTTCCTTTGCTGCAAAAATATTGCTATAGTACTGTTAACTATCATCCATAAGGTACATTAGTTGTAATTTTCCTGTGTATCACAATATTCTTAACACTTTGTGAAGGAACATTCTTATATTTTTACTATTAACCACAATCTTCATCCACCAACAAAATCACTATTATATTCATTGAGTGTGGTGGGCCACACTGTGGGAGATGTTTGTGTGGGATGTGGGGGGATGTGTGGGAGGTGGGCAACATGGGAATCCCAGTGGGTTCCGTGTAATATTTTGGGTAATCTAACTGGTCCTGGCCTCTGCAGAGCCTTTTGGGGGAAGGGGGTACTCTTGGATATCCATGTGGATTCTGGGCCTCTAAGAAATGTCCTGACCATTCCCCCAGGGCATTTGCCTCCATCTTCACCCCAGGTTCTGGGTTCCTCATCCTCTTGACTCTACTCTCTTCAAGCCTGGGTTATCTATACCCACAACCCTTAGGGACTTAAAGTTATGGGGCTTGTTTGAGTGCCCCTCCCCAAAGCCCTCCCCGCAGGTGGCTGGTAGTAAAGGGGTAAATCTCTCAGCTCCTCCTCCCTTCTGCCACCTAGCCCAGCTCCAAGTTTGTTTGTTTTTTAATATTATTAAAAATGTAAGTTTGAAAAAAATATATATGTATATATATATATATAAATAACATTTTTGTAAGCAAATACACATATATGCATATATATTTATATATCATTTTGCAAATGTTTGTATGTATTGTGAGAATTTTGATTTTTACCCATAATAAAAAAAAAAAAAACAGTCCTCCTTAAAAAAAAAAAATCACTATTATAGTCCCTAGATTATCCTCTACTTCCTTTCAATTGGCATTTACATCTATGAACTACCCCTTTCAGCCACAATCTCATATATAAATCAGCAGTGTTAGTTATACTCACTATAATGTGTTACTCTCAACTCTATTCATTTCCACACTTTTACAACAAATTTTATTAAAAATTCTACATACATTAAGCATCAGCTCGCATTCTCAAACCACATTCTATTTTCTAGTAACCTATACTCTATAGAGTTTACCTCTGTGAATTTACTCATTGTATTTAGTTCATATTAGTGAGACTGTACAATCTTTTTCCTTTTGTGCCTGGCTTACTTCACTCAACATAATGTCTTCAAGGTTTATCCATGTTGTCATGTGCATCCCTGCTTCATTTCTTCTTATTACAGCTGAATAGTATTCCATTATGTGTATATACCACATTTTGTTTATCCACTAATTGGTTGATGGACACTTGAGCTATTTCCATAATTTAGCAACTGTGAATAATGCTGCTATATACATTGGTGTGCAAATGTCAGTTTGTGTCCTTGCTTTCAGTTCTTCAGAATACATTCCTAGTAATGGAACTGCTGGATCATACAGAAGTTCTATATTCAGCTTCTTGAGGTGCTGCCAAACTGTCTTCCACAGAGGTTGCACCTTTCTGCATTTCCACCAACACTGAAGGAGTGTTCCTGTTTCTCCACATCCTTTCCAGCACTTGTAGTTTTCTTTTTTTAAATGGCATTCTATAAGGTGTGAAATGGTATCTCATTGCAGTTTGTATGTGCATTTCCTTATTAGCTGGTGATGTTGAGCATCTATTCATGTTCCTTTTGACCATCTGTATTTCCTCTTTGGAAAAAGGCCCATTTATAAATTGGATTGCATGTCTTTTTATTGTTGAGCTGTATGATCTCTTTATATAACATGGTAACAAACCCTTATTAGATATGTAATTTCTGAAAATTTTCTCCCATTGAATAGGTTGCTTTTTCACTTTCTTGACAAAGACTTTTGAAGAACAAAAGTGTTTAATTTTTTTATGATTTTTTAAAAAAGATACTTAGATTACATAAATGTTACACAAAAAATACAGGGATTCCCATACTCCCCCAACTCCCACACCTCCCACAACCTCCCACATAAACATCCTTCATTAGTGTGGCACATTAATTGCAATTGATAAACACATCCTGGGGCTTTGCCATTAGCATGGACCATAGTTCACATTGTAGACCACACTCTCTCCCACAAAGTTCTGCATGTTATATGCTAATGTAAAATGGCCTATATTTGTCATTGCAATGTCACTCAGGACAATTCCCAAGTCCTGAAAAAGCCCCTGTATTACAACTGCTTTTACCTCTCCCTGTCCCCAGAGCCTCCAGTGACCACTGGCTCCACATCAATGTTGAATTTCTTCCATTGCTTGAATCACAATATGTCTATAGTAGAATACCAGGAAGTCCACTCTAGCCCATAGCTCTTCCCTCCATCCTGAGGAGTCTGGGATGGTGATGTCCAAAATGGGTTTAATTTTGAGGAGCTCCCATTAACCTATTTTTTCTTTTGTTGCTCATGCTTTTTTGTAAGGTTTAAGAAACTATCACCTACCACAAGATCTTGAAGATGTTACCCTACATTTTTTTCTATGAGTTTTATGGGTATAGCTTTTCTATTTATGTTCTTGAACGATTTTGAGTTAATTTTTGTATAAGGTGTGAGATAGAAGTCCTTTTTCTTTCTTTTAGATATGGATATCTCATTCTCCCAGCACCATTTGTTGAATAGACTGTTCTTGCCCAGCTAGGAGTGTTTGACAGCCTTGCCAAAAATCACTTGTCCATAGAGGTGAAGGTCTATTTCTCAGTCCTTGATTTGGTTCCATTGGTCAATCTGTCTATCTTTATGCAAGGACCATGTCATTTTTTACCACTGTAGCTAAGTAATTTGATTTAAAATCAGGAAGTGGGAGTCCTCCAACTTTGTTCTTTTAAAGATGTCTTTGGCTATTCAGGGCACCTTATCCTTCCAAATAAATTTGATAATTGGCTTTTCCATTTCTGCAAAAAAAAAGGTTGTTGAGATTTTCCTTTGGATTGCATTGAATCTGTAAATCACTTTGGGTAGAATTTATATCCTAATGATATTTAGCCTTCCAACCCATGAACACACAATGTCCTTCCATTTACTTAGGTCTTCTTTGTTTTCTTTTAGCAATGTTTTATAGTTTTCTGAATATAGGTCCTTTATGTCCTTGGTTAAGTTTATTCCTAAATATTTGATCCTTTTAGTCACTTTATGGAATTTTTTTCTGACTTCCACCTTAGATTGTTCATCAGTAGTATATAGAAATACTATTGATTTTTCTCATATTAATCTTGTATCCTGCCACTTTGCTGAACTCGTCTATTAGTTCTAGCTGCTCTGTTGTGGATTTTTCAGGATTTTCTATGTATAGGATCATATTGGTGAATAGCAAAAGTTTTGCCTCCTCTTTTCCTATTTGAGTGTTTTATTTCTTTTTCTTGCCTAATGGCTATAGCTAGAACTTCTAGCACAACACTGAATTACAGTGGTGACAGTGGGCATCCTTGTCTTATTCCCAATCTCAGTGGGAAATCTTTCAGTCTTTCACCATTGAGTACAATGTTAGGTGTGGATTTTTCATATATGCACTTTACAATGCTGATATAGCTTCCCTTTATTCCTATCTTTTGGAGTGTTTCAAGAAAGGATGCTGTATTTTCTCAAATGCCTTTTCTTCATCGATTGAATTGATCATGTGATTTTTCTTTTTCAATTTGTTAATATGGTTTATTGCATTATTTGATTTTCTTGTGTTGAACTGGTCTTGCATATCTGGGATAAAACCCACTTGATTGTGGTGTATAATTCTTTTAATATGCTTTTGGATTCAATTTGCAAATATTTTGTTGGGAATTTTTGCATCTATATTTGTATTAGTAAGCCAAAGGGGTGCTGATGCAAAATACCAGAAATCTGTTGGCTTTTTTTTTTTTTTTTTTTTTTTGTAGTGGCATATATCAGAACTTTATTCCTTTTTTCAATATAAATTTTTTTTCATTAAAGAAGCTGTAGATTTACAGAAAAATCATACAGAAAATACAGAGTTCCCATATATCCCTCCCATTAAGAGTATTTATTTGGGATAGAAGCTTACAGTACCAGGCCATACAGTGTAAATTACTTCCCTCACCAAAGTCTGTTGCCACATGTTGGAGCAAGATGGCTGCTGACATCTGCCAAGAGTTCAGGCTTCCTGGGTTCCTCTCTTACCAGTGCTTGTTTCTCTCTGGCTGAGCTGCCTTGCTTTTTCTACAAGGTCATCTGTAGACTATCAGGCAACCAGCTCTGTCTTTCTCCCCAGGCTTGATTCTCTCTGGGTTCAGCTACTCTGTTTCTCTGTGTGCTCCAGCTCAAAACTCCATCTTCAAAACTCCAACTCTCTTCTCTGCCATGTAGTTTTCTCTGACAGTCCCCACTGACCAACGGGGTGGGGACCCAAGGTCCTACTGATGTGGCCCAATCAAAGCCCTAATCATAATTTAATCATGCTCAAGTACAGACCAGTTTACAAACATAGTCCAATATCTCTTCTTGGGATTCATAAACATTGCTGAACTGCCACAATATTATTAGATAAATTGGTCTGTAATTTTTTTTTCATGTTATCTTTATTTGGCTTTGGTATTAGGATGATATTAGCTTCATAGAATGAGTTTGGTTGTGTTCTTATGGTTCAATTTTTTGGAAGAGCTAGAGGAAGATTGATATTAGATTATCTCAGAATAATTGTGAGAATTCACCTGTGATACATCTGGCCCTGGGATTTTCATTTTTGGAAGTTTTTTTTTTTTTTTTTTTTTTAACAAGCCATGCAACTCAGTTTATCAATTAGCTCTGTTTTCCTTTGTACTTCTTAATATGTTTTTAAAGCTTTTAATTCAAATTTATCATTTACACATGAACCTACATAAACAATAAGTATATACTATAAGTTGTGAAATTACAAAACAAGCATGCATGTCATCATACTCAGCTCCCATACCCCATTTTGTTTGTAACATTTATTACAAACTATGAAAGTGCATCATCAAAACATTACTACTAACTATAGCCAATATCTTATATTTGGTGTATTTTTCCCCCAAACTACCTCGTTGATGACACCCTGTATTAGTATTATATATTTGCTATAGTTCATGCGAGAATGTTCTCACATTTGTTCTGTTAACCACAGCATATCTTCCACCACAGGATTCACTGTGTTATACAGTCCCATGCTTTGTACAATCCACTCAATGTTAACACACCATGGCTCTCATATTCATCACAGAGTTGAGCTGTCATCACCTTAGTCAATTTTAGAACATTTTCATTACTCCAAAAGGAAAAATCCTATACCCTCTTATATCCCCTTATTGTTGTATCATGAAGGTAAACTCTAGAGTATAGGTAATAGGAAATTGAATATAGGTTGAAAATGGGAGGTTGATGGTTAATGTATGTAGAATTTTTAATAAGGTTTATTTTAAAAGTGTGGAAATGAAGAGAGTTGAAGGTGATACATTATAGTGAGCATAGTTATTAGTTAACACTGTTGATTTAGAAATATGATTGTGGCTAAAAGGGGTAGTCTGTGGATGTAAAATTTAATTGAAATGAAGCTAGAGTCTATAACATAGTGATTTGGTGGTGGGTGAAGATTGTGGTTAACAGTATAAGTATAAGAATGTTATTCCTTTATAAAACATTAAGTATATGGTGATACATGGGAAAACTATAACTAATGTAAATTATGGATGATAGTTAACAGTAATATAATATTTTTGAAGCAATGGCAAAGAAGATATTATATCAATTGAAAGTTTTTCTTTTCAAGAGGCATACTATGTAATGGATGTTGCTAGGAACCATATCTCCAATTTGGATGGTATCTACAAGTGATATGAATGGAGAAGTTGAGTTTGCTGTAAAAGCATATCCAAAAGGAGTCAGGGAGAAAGAACTCTGCTGATGTCTGCCCAGCATTGAAGGAAAAGAGGAAAATGTAGTCTCTTAACTACTGAAGTAGTTCAGGAAATTGAATGTACGTTGAGAATGGGAGCTGATGCTTAATGTGCAAAGAATCCTACCAGCTTAGAGTGATGCTTTCCCATCTTCATTTCTTCATGAAGCTGGAGTGAAACATACAAGCTTATATTAAACCTTCATACTAACTCACCAAGTAACATTCACACTTGAAATTTGGCTTCCTGAATGAGCTTCTTCATTAGGAAAAGAGGGAGAGGTTTTCTTTTAAATGAACTTTATTTGTAGAGAAATTTTAGATTACAGAAAAGCTACATTGAAAGTATAGGGAAGTTTTTGGGAAATTTAATTTTATTTTTATTTTTAAAGAAGTTTTAGATTACATAAATATTACATCAAAAATATAGGGGATTCCCATATAACTTACCTTTTCCCCCTCCCTCACTTTCTCCTATTAACAACATCTTTCATTAGTGTGGTACATTTGTTATAATTGATTAACACATATTGAAGCATTGTTACTAACCATGGTCTATAGTTTACATTATAGTGTAGTTTACACTTTGCACCACACAATTTTATACGTTTGACAAAATGTATAATGGTCTGTATTCATTATTACAATATCATGCAGGGCAATTCCAATAACCTCCACAATGCCCCATGCTACACCTATTCTTCCCTCTCCCTCCCCTTCAGAACCTCTGGTGGCCACTACCTTTATATCAATGATACATGTTCTTCCATTGCTAGAATAATAATAAGTCTACTTATTCAATAGTTGCATTCCCCCTTTATGCTTGTTCATTACTCAATATTGAGGTTTTAGGATGATGATGCCCACTCTGTTTCTGATTGAGAGGGGGCTTAGATCCCAAGGGACAGATGGATGGAATGGGGGTTGTACATCATCATCCTTTTGTTATTTGTCCTGGGTGAGTCCAGTGAAATGGAGAGTAGGTTTTTCAACTATCCTGAGATTCAGGGCTCAACCAGCATGTGAACAGACTGAAGATTCAGTCTCTGGGACATATATTTAATGAGTATAGTGCTAATTATAGGTTCAAATAAAAGGGGCAGAAGAGCCATATGTAGGGAAATTATAAATGAGTCTAACTCTGTTGCATTGGAGAGCACATATTCCAAAGTAAGGCCCAGTGCCAGAGTGCCAAATTCCTGAGATTGTCTTGCCTATAGTATCTATATGTCTCTAGAGCCCTCAGGAGACCCACTGTTTGAGGCACTGTTTACCATGGCAGTCAATGAGATCCTGCTGAGATGTGCATAAGTGTAACCTCTGGAATGACCTCCTGACACATTTTGAAATCTTTTAACCATAAAAACTCATTTGTATTTAGTATTTCCCCCTTTTGGTCAAGGTCTTTTTCCAGATGCATTGCTAGTTGGTGCTTGGTAATAATCTCTTAGTGCCAAGGGGACTCATACCTGGGAATCCTGTCCAATGCTGGAGGGAAGGTAGTGCATTTATATGCTGAGTTTGGCTTAGATAGAGGCCACTTTTGAGCAACAAGGAGGCTCTCAGGAGACAAGTCTCAGGCAATATATAATACTAGGCTAACTTTAAATTTCACAAGAATAAAGTTCATTGGTACAACCATCAATATCAAGGGCCTGTCATAATGGTCCGTCCTCCTTCATTTCGTATTGCCCATGTAGTTGGGGGATTCTTGCCACTCTATTAGGTGACTATTTCAATTTCTTTACTTGTGATTGATTTATTGTGGTCTTCTAGGGTCAGTGTAGGTTGCTCATGTATTTCTAGGAATTTATCCATTTCATCTATGTTGTCTAGTTTGTTGGCATACAGTTGTTCACAATATCCTCTTATGATCTCTCTTAATTCTGCATGGTCAGTGGTAATGTCCCTCCTCTCCTTTCTGATTTTATTTATTTGCATCTTCTCTCTTTTTTTCTTTGTCAGTTTAGGTAAGTGTTTGTTGATTTTTTTTTAATCTCAAAGAACCAGCTTTCAATTTTTTTGATTCTTTCCATTTTTTGCTTTCAATTTCATTTATTTCTGCTCTAATCTTTTTTATTTATTTCCTTCAGCTTGGTTTGATATTAGTTTGTTATTATTTTTCTAGATTCTCTCAGTGTGCAGTTTGTCTTCAATTTTGGTTCTTTCTTCATTTTGTAAAATGTAAACATTGAAGGCTATACACTTCCCTCTCAGCACTGCCTTTGCTGTATCATGATCCATGTTTTAATGTGGATGAATTCTTCTCATCACTGAGCAATAAAAATTATAATTTTCTGCTTCTGTATGATAATAATCATTGTGTTCTACATTTGAGAGATAGTATAGTATGATCACTAGCTGGATAGTTTCTGGAGCCAGACTTCCTGTGTTCAAATCTTTTCAAATCTGCTTACCAGCTGTGTGAATTTAGGCAATTTACATATCTTTTGGGTATGTCTGATTATTATTATCTATAACAGGTAATTATACAATACAATAGATAATACATACAATAGATAATAATTGTACCTACTTTAAAGGATTAAAATGAAGATTAAATGATTTTGATACATGTAAATACTGTGACAGTGTGGCACAAAGTAAGCATCATAATATGTATTAGTAATCAATTTCTCAATCAATTGAAGGTAGCTGTATGATGCAAAATTATTCATTTTTTTCAATTTGCAGAGAGCTCACACAGGTATCTGACAAAATACCAGAAACATTTTCTCCTTTCAAACACCTCTTATGATTACATGTATAATATTTATGTATATAAACTACATGTAGTGATAGGTATATATATATACACACACACATTCTCCACAAATTTTACCACTAATAATGATGATAATAAGAAACAAGTATTCATTTAATGGTATGTTTTGCCTTTCAAAAGTCTGTATGTCTGCATACTTGAAATGCTTTTTCAAATGTATTTTCTTTTCTTTTTGGTCAAGATTTTTATAGTTATGCTTTATTTAAAAATGTGTTAAAGGTGTCACATTTCCTATTATAACTAAATTTTATAATTAATTCCAAACATGAGCAAATCTTTAATTTTAATATGAAAAACCAAAATGTATATAAATTATCTAATATATATATATTTAAATTATCTTCCTGCACAGTGACTTTCTTATTCTTTGCTCCTTATTCCATGATTACACCTCATGGGCTTGCTGTTCCAAGGAAATTATAGAGAACTCATCTGGATTCTTTAATTTTTGAAAAAATTTTCATTGGTTATCCAGGAATGGATATATCCATATAGTGAAGTGGGCCCTTTTACTTATGAACTCATTTGGATGAATCAAGAAGTGCTTTTCTATTGCTCTTTTATTTACCCTAAAGTTTCTTGCTTGTTTTAGCCCTTCACTTAGGGAAGCCATTTAAAGTGAAATCATTAGCAGTTCTTCCCTAGTTGGCTGCCAATCAGAATAACTGGGTGTGCATGGAATTTTAGAGGATACTGAGTCCTGAGATTCTTAGGTCTGGCCAGGTGGCTCTATTCTCTGTTCATAAGGTCTCCCTGGATCATATTGTGTAATTCCAAGACTTTCAATGCCATCTACATATTAATGGTTTTCAAATTTATATTTCTGTTCTTCTTCATTGATCATAAAACTGACAATTCCAACAGTCTAATTTCACTAATATTTGAGTGTCTAACATAAATGTGACTCTAAAAATGGACATAGTCTGATAGAACTCTTGATTCTCATGGCATCTTATCTGCTTTCACCTCAGTCTTCCTCATTGTCCTAATTGGTATAAGTATCAACCAATTACTGCCCAGATATCTAGGAGTCATCTTAATGACTATCTAATAGTCATCCTTAATGACTACATTTGAAGTATTCCAGGATCCACTTCCACTCTTACTAACAGACTGAGCCATCATCCTTCTCCTGGATTAGCCAATGGCCTCCTATCTTGCTTCTCTGCTCTAACTTGCTCCCCTTTCAAACCATTCTGCACACGGTGGACAAAAGTATTCTCAACACACACATACACACACACACACAATATTTTCATTTATCTGTTTGAAACCTTTCAAGACTTCTCATACACCTAGAATAAAATGCCTTACCTTGACATCTGGGATGCACTGTCCTTCCTCAACTTCTGCCATTCTCCTCATCCCTCTGTCACTCCAGGAAAGTGGGCATTCAGTTTGTGCTTCAAACATGTTGAAACTTGTTTTCACTAAAGGGTGTTTGCACTACTATCATTTACCTGGAATGTTCTGTCTTCAAGTATTGCACTCCTCCTTGACACTCTATTCTTCAGATATTATTTACTCAATGAGGTCTGCTTTGACTACCAGATCTAAATTGACACACCATTCCACCCTAGACACTATCACATTTCCTCATTTTTTCATAGCTCTAATCACTCTAAATTTTATTATGTATCTTGCCACAATTAAAAAATAAGGCCCAGAATGATATACAGTTTATCTCCTTTGATTACCTCTGTAACTGAATGAATCCATTCAATAAATACTGAGCATCTATCATTTTGACAGGCAATAGAGAAATAGCAAAGAACAAAATAACAGAACAGAAAAATCCCTGCCCTCATGGCATTTACTTCTAGTTGTGGATGGCAGGCATTAAAAAAATAAGCAGAATACACAATGGGTCTTATTGTGGTGAATGCTAGGGAAAATAAAACAGGGGAGCAGATGGGGCACCCTCGAAGGTGGGGGAGTGCGGTGGATGGGCTGTCCCTTGCCAGGGCAGTCTTCTTTGAAAAGTCAAATCTTTGAGCAAAGATTCAAAGAAAGGTGTTTAAAAATCAACAATGGAGATTATCCTAAAGTGCCCAATCATTTCCTATGGAATCTTAGGGATTTTAGGGGATCTGCCTATATCAGTTTTCAAGGCTTTCACTAAGGCACCAGACCAATTTGGATACTATTAATATGCTTGAATATGTCTTTCTTCACAGTGTGAAAGAAGGCAAGTAGGCGAATTATTTTACAACTAAGGAACCAACCACACTGGTCCAAAACAAAGCTAATCGGTAGGCCCGCTGTACAGTACAGCTTGCCAATGAACCCAGAGGCAAAGGTGAGGCTATTTACAAATCTGCTAAGATGGATATTGTAAGTTTTGGGAAATAGTCTTTAGAGATTTTTCTTTATGATGTATTCTTTTTTTTATATAACATCCCACCAAATAGGTTTCTTTTCAAGAATAGTGTTGCTTGCCAGCCTTGATGTACTCCTGTATGCTTTTAGGGGCACTGTCTCTGTATATTTCCAAATAATAATTGGTCAGGACCCATCAGCCTTGTGGTAAGTCTGTACTCAGTTTCCCTGACATGACTGTGTTGCCTTCCGTGGCTCTTCCTCAACATACAGTGGGAATTAATCAATATTCATTGACTATAAAATAGTTAGAACAATACCTGATAAGGATATTAAATATAACATTGAATAACTGTTATCTAGAATGGTATGTACATAATATGTAAGAATATTTGCTCATTAAATGTGAGGGTAGAGACCAATATTTAATGCTGGTTGTTAAATAGCCTTTAAAGTGTGTTCCAAGCAGAATGAGATACTCAGAATTATGTTCAGATTTTGGCAGTGATTTTATCTTAGTGACCTGATTTCTGAAATCATTCTTTGTGAATTGTTAGAATTTATTGTCTTTTTATAAATATGCACCTATTCTATGAAACGAATAAGATGTTTTATATTTTATTTCTTTTTCCAAATAAAAATAGCTTTTTAGTTTAAATGATTATATAAATCATATATTTTCATGGCAAATCATCAAATGATTCAGATAAGTCCACAGAAGATGCTAAAATTTCCTTGAGGTATCATCATTCATATATATAAATTAATAACCTTTTGGAGCATTATATATTTCTATAGGTATGTACACATGTAATTTTACATCAATAGCTCATAATATACATACCATTTTGATTTGAAGTCTTTATTTCTACCTTTAAATATTTTTGCTCAGTTTTCCCATTATCCTCTTCTTTCCACACTTTCACTCAGATAAAGCATCCTACTGGCTTGGTTTGTATTGTTCCACAAGTTTCATTATGCACACAAAATCATTGCTCTATATAACATATAAAATTGTTTACTTTAGTGTTAGTAAAATTGTGATCAAATTATATGTACTTTGGAAAATCTTGATTTTCTCACATAATATTTATGTTGCTTCCAGTTTATTGCCACAAAAATGATGGTCCAGCGAACATCCTTCTAATTCATCTGTTCTATATTGGTCATTATTATTATTATCTGTTACATATATTAGTACTTTTTTCTTTAAAACTTTTATTATAAAAGGTCAAGTATTCAGAAAAAACAAAGTGTAATATGAGAAATCCCTGTGTAGTTGCTGACTTAACACATCATAATACTTTGTCATATTTGCTTCAGACTCCTTAAGAACTTTATATATAGTTAAATCCCTTTCTACTCCTATCCTGTTCAGTATTTTCTACTCTCCTGAATTTAGTGTGTATGCTTACCATCTACCTCTTTATAATTTTACTATATATATGAAGAAAAAAATATACTATTGATTTTAATGTTCTACAAATATACTTAAATGGTATTAGTTTGAAATTTCATTGTTTTCTTCAGCATTTTATTTTGGACATTTTATTAATTTTGATTCCTATATATCCAGATAATTCATTTAAGCAAATCTATAGCACTCTGATTATGTATATATCATGATTTAGTCCCTCTTGCTTTCTCAGAGCCACACTTTAAGCAAGGTTCATCTAGGCCTCAGGCATGCACCACAGCCCCCATTATCTTTCACAGGCATTTTCCCCAACAAATCTCTTGCACCTCTGATTCTCTTGTGGTATCTGCTTCTTGGAAGATCCAAACTGAAAAACCCATGATTCACCCTTGCTAGCTGAAGCAGTCCTTCCTTCCCTTTTAGAGGAGTTTAGTGTTCTTGAATTTAAGAACATTACCTCACCTGTGGGAATGCTGACTCTCCTTCAAGCCTATACCCACCCACTCTGGTTGCATATCCTAGTGGAATGAGGGCAGGTCTGACTCAGAAGATGTACCACAAAACAGAGGACTGCAGGAGATTGTCTATTTATATAAGGTGGCATCTGAGGAATTCACATGGGATTGATAGCAATGATGCTCAACCAGGGCGGAATGAATGGAAGGTTGGATTCAATTATCAGTAAGGTGGCCCTGACCAGAGACTCTGTTCAATATGTTTGCTCAGGATTCTGGGACTGATTCTAGCCATTTGCTTGTTTGGTTGACTAAGCTTGACTCAGTAGTGCTCTGCAATAAATGAAGAAATGCCAGAATGCTCTAGAATGAGTGAGGAAACTGTTCAGTGTTAGAAAAAGAGTAATAGAGAGATGGGGTTTTATGTGTGGCTTGTTCACCAGAACAAGACTTTCACCAAGACTTTGAGAAATACATTGGCCTGAAGGAGCACTCATGGCCTCCACATGTTCTGTGTTGCTGTACGTACAGGATGGCACCAGGGCATTTTTGCAATTACAATGGGCTCCTTAAATTCAACAAAAATAATAAGGTAGGACAGATGGGTAGTGATATTACTTGGTCTGGTTGTGCAGGGTTGACAGGTGGGTAGATTAGGAAAGGCAGGTTGGCATACCCAGGGCATGTAACTAGGAATCTTGTCATTCCATGAGTCAAGACAGGGGAGTGTCATATGCCCCAGGGGCATGGGGAGGAAGGAATGGTTAAGATCAAATGGGATACTTAGTGGACATGGGAAAGATTTTTCATTACCTTACAGTATTGGACAAAGGACATGGTAAATATCATCAAAACTTATTAAACTGTACCATCTAAATTGTAAACTATACTGTAAACCATTGACAATGTTTAGTTGCTATATTTTGCTATCTGTATAACAGTTATAACAATGCTAACATCCTTTTAAAAATGGTTTTAATATGGGGTGGGGAAAGCGGAGGGTGGTTGGGTATGTGGAAGTCTCTAGCATTCCGTGTGTGACTTTGCTGTGACCTAAAACTTCTTTGAAAATTAAATGAAATTTTGGGAGACACTGGGGAATGAGAGGGGGAAGGTGTCATGGTACACTGGACATCAGATAATAGAGTGATAAAAGGAAAAAAGAATTTTTTTTTAAAAGGAATTTCTTTTTTTTTTCCATTTTTTTGGAATGTCCCAATCTGCTAATTATATTATGTTTTTAGTTTTTTTTTTTCTTCTGAGTTTCCTTGTGTTTATCTCTTGCATTTGAGCTTATCATTGTTGTTTCTTTTTCCTGTTGATTGTATTTGGTTATTATATGGGCTTCATGTTCAAGGAAGGTTTAGATCACAGAAGGGTTACAATGGGGGCTGCAGAGGATCATTAGTGGGGGGTGTCTGGGATGGGGGATTCATGGGAGTAAGTTCATCTGAATATACATGAAAGATATATAAAATTGTTCAAATGATCAAAGGATGGGGCACAGTCATTGTGGTTGGACAATCACTCAATAAATGAGGGAATCTGAATTCCCAGCCTGGAGAGCCCTCCCACATTCTCCAAGAGAGCAGCAACAGTCCCCTGAGTGCAGGGACAGTGTCTGTCAAAAGAGGATGGCCCACTGATGAGTTCTTGTTATTGATGACTAGCCTTAGGAGTCTTTGCTCTTGTAATTGAAACTTAGCCTACTTTTATGGGGTGCCTAAAGGTTGCCACCTGAGAGTCTCTTTGTTGCTCAAATGTGGCCTCTCTCTAAGCCAAACTCAGCATATGAATGCATTACCTTCCCCCCAACATGGGACATGCCTCCTGGGGATGAGCCTCCCTGGCAACAAGGGATTAATACCAAGTGCCAACTAGCAACACGACTGGAAAAAGACCTTGAATGAAAGGGGGAAAAGGTAAAGACAAACGAGTTCATGTGGCTAAGAGACTTCAAAGAGAGTCGGGAGGTCATCCCATAGGTAATGCTTATGCACACTTCAGTAAGATCTCATAGAACACCAAAGTGGATATCACCCCACACAGAGGGGCTCCTGAGAGCTCTGGAGACACCCAGGTCCTATATAAGGGGGGATAGCCCCAGAGACTGGTGCCTTATCAGTGGGCTCTACTTTGGAATCTGTGCTCCTGAGAGTGACAGAGTTGGACTCAAATAAGTCCTCCCTGCACATGGTTCATCATTTCCTTCTATTCAAACCTATTTGTGATGCGGGAGTTTTTAGGTGTACTTCCAGAGACTGGAGCCTCTGGCCTACCTATGTGCCAGCTGTGCCTGGAATCTCGGTGGAACTGCAACTCCTACCCTACAGCTCAATGGACTCATCCAAGTCACCTGGTGAGGAGACAATGATAGGTAACGGCTCTCCCAGGGAATGGAGAGGGCCTGCAACTACAGGCAGGATAATTCCACCCACCGTATTCATGGGATATAAGCCTTCTCTCACTTGGAGGTGGAGTGGACATCACCATCCCATTCCCCTCAGGATTGGGGGAAGAACTATGGACTAGAGTGGACATAATGGTATTCTGTTGTACACATATTGTGATTCTAGCATTGGAAGAAATTATAACAGTGAGTTGGAGCCGGTGGCCACTGGACACTTTTGGGGCAGGGAGGGAAAGTGCAGTTGAAATATAGGGGCTTTTTCGGGACTTGGGGGTTGTCGTGAGTGCCGTTGTGGCAACGGATGTAGGCCATTTTAAATCAGCATATACCATTCAGAACTGTGTGGGAGAGTGTGGTCTATGATGTGAACTGTGGTCTATGCTTGGTAGCAAGGCCCCAGGATGAGTATATCCATTGAGGGTGTTGAGCCACACTGATGAATGATGTTTGTGTGGGATGTTGTGGGAGGTGTGGGACGTGGGGAACATGGAAATACCTGTAATTTCTCTGTAATATTTAGGTATTCTAAGCACCTTTAAAAAAAATATATATATATATATGTGTGTATATATATATATATATATATATATATATATATAGCATTTATGTAAGCAAATGCACATATACGCATGTATATATATATATATTTTTTTTTATATAACATTTTACAAATATTGATATGTATTGTGAAAAATTTGATTTTTACCCACAATAAAAATAATAATAATAATAGGGTCCCAGAGAGTCAGAAACTAATTGGTGAGACATAACTGCTAGAGAAAAAGGGTGGGTAGTACAACCCCTTATACAAGTTATACTACCATAACAATAATCAGAATGGTTTGACCCAGAGATGTCAGATGATGGTTAATTGATCTTGGTGTCTTTAAGATGAAAAATGCTGAAGGCCAATTAAGTTTCACAACAATGCAAGATGTTGATGGAAGGGTGATGTATAGGACCCCAGTATGATGTCATGCATATTTATTTTGTAAGTTCACAACTTTTATTATACACTTATTTTTTATTTATGTTCATATCTGAATGATATACTTAAATGAAAATATATATTAAAAAATATTTGATGATGGACAAGTTTCATCCTTAAAAAAAAGAGTTTATACCACTGCAAGCAAGACAGCTCCTCTATCTGCCCCATAATATCTAAGCCCCTCTCTAAATTGAAGCAGAGTGAACATCATCCCAAATTCTTCAAAACTGAGCAATGGACAAATATACGGGAGAGTGCAACCATGGTCCAAAGTCGATTTATTGTTATTGTAGCTTATAGCATGAGGGAAAAGAAGAACTTGTGACACTGATATAAAGATAGGGGTTGCTAGATGTTCTGAGGAATGGGGGAAGGAAAAATATATGGAAGGCAGGGCATTTTTAGGGCTTTGGAATTTTTCTCTGTGACACTACAATGACTGACACATGACATTAAACATTTTTGAAAACCTATAAAACTCTACAGCACAAAGTGTAAATCATAATGCAAACTATAGAACTTGGTTAGTAGCAATTCTTCAATATTTGCTCATAAACTGTAACAAATATGCCACACTAATGTAAGAGGTTATTAATAGGGGGAAATTAGGTTGGAAGAGGGGATGGATTCTATGGGAATCCCTTATTGATGTAACTTTTCTTCAATCATGCCTTTGAAAATTGTATAAAGACTTTAAAATAAAGACATTTGAAAACTTTAAAAATACTGCTTTTAAAGGTTTTCTGCTTTAATACCCTATTTCCTAGACACTTTTAATTATTAATTACTACTGTAGTTGCTTCTCACTTTCTAGTAAATATTTTAACTAGAAAAAAATTGGAAAACCTAATTATTACAAACTTCACACTAATGCATAACTTGACAAAATAGTTGAAAAATACAAATAGAGTTTAATATCTCCCATGCATATCAAAACAAAATCAAAATGGAAATATTTTATATGAAAGTCAATACTGACTAAAAGAATAATGCATCATAGTCACGTGAAATCTATTTCATAATTCAAGAGTGTTATAATAGATCAAAATTCCAAATGATGAGAAATGGAAGGAAACATTCAGCAAATAACATTGAAATTAAAATGCATTACTAATTTTTGAAAACACTTTTTGAGATAGGAGGGAACAGTAGGAGAGTTAACCAATAAGGCAATAATGTTTAGTTGAAAATAAAATCTAGCATCATGTTTATTAGGGAAACATTCATCAAAATTATTTATTATTTTTGGATTTTCTACTCTATTAGTAGGGCTTTCCAGAGAAACAAACAATGGGGGCGGGGGCAGAGAGAGAGAGAGAGAGAGAGAGAGAGAGAGAGAGAGAGAGAGATTTGAAGAAATTGACTCATGCAAATGGGAACTAGTATGTTAAAAATCTGGAAGGCAGGTGTATTAGTCAGCCAAAGGGGTGCTAATGTGAAATACCAAAAATGGGTTGGTTTTTATAAAGGGTATTTATTTGGGGTAGAAGTCTACAGATACCAGGCCATAAAATGTTGTTTCTTCTCTCACCACAGTCCATTGCCATGTGTTAGAGCAAGACAGCTGCTGGCGTTTGCCAGGGCTCAGGCTTCTGGGGTTCCTGTCTTCCCAGGGCTGTGTTTCTCTCCGGGCTTAGCTCCTGTTTCCTCCACAAGGTCAGCTGTAGGCGATCAGGCGAACAGCTTACTTCTCTTCTCCTGGGGCATTCTTTCCAACATCAAAACTGCTTTTCAAAAGACTGCTTCAACTGTCCTTTGCCTTACCTTTTATATTCAATTCCCCACCCACCAAGGGGTGGGGCTCAACACCCTAATCCTAACCTAATCATGCCCAGATTAACAGATCAGTTTACAAGCATGATTCAATTATATTTTTGGAATTCATAATTACATCAAACTGCCACAGCACGCAAGATTTTATACTGCCATCTTGAGATAGAATGTCTTTCTCTGGGAAATGCCAATTTTGGTCCTTAGCTTTTCCAGTAATTGGATAATGGCCATCCCATTACTGAGGGCAATCCCCTGGAATTAACTAAATGTGGATGTTAACCGTATTTACAAAATACCTTCAGTGCAACACCTAGATTAATGTTGATACTATGGTCTAGAAAAGGTGAAATAAAACTAACCATCACAAGTATCAAATAAAAATTTGCAACAGTTATTGGATAACAATTCTGCAAAAGGGAATTAAGTTTTGTAAAGTAATAGTCATGTGACATTAAAACTTTGAAAAAGCAACAGGAATAAAAGCAGAATAGAATTAATGCAATTGGTAGATATCTTTGGGATATATCTCGGGGAGACATTTTACTGGAAGAAACTTACAACTGAAATACAAACATACGTGTCTGGAAAGAAAAAATGTCATAAATCTGACATTGCAAATCAGTGAGGAAATGATAAATTATTTCATAGGGTAAATACTAACTCACTAACATAAATGGTAATATAAGAACTCTGACCCATCAATTTAAGTATAATATGCCTGAGAAGATAAAATATGTAAAGAATTCACTGCAAAATATAAATCTTAATAGGGGGATGGAGAAAAATATGGATGAATACTTTCATAAACTTGGAATTAGGAAAGATTTTATAAAACAAATTAAACTTAAGGTGATTTTTAATTTTTCACCTAACAGATTATAAAACAAATGTAATCACTGAACTGGAATGGGTAGAGGAAGTTTGTGCATGGATTGAGAAATAGATGGATAATTTTTCAACTCCTTTATATATAGCAAGATTTTATCTGTGGCTCATAACACAGATAAATATTTAAGATGTGTGCATATATTTAATTTAAAAACTATTAATCAATACAGTTTTGAATTTACGTTCAAATTACAAACAAAATTAATGATCAATAATGTGGAGTTGATTCAATACTTTGCAGCATTTTCATAATGGAGCACTATTTGATCACTAATGTTATGGATAATATTTATTTGATATGGAAAATATTTATGCTTATTAATGAAAGTATTTGTTTACAAAATGGAAACCAAATATATAGCTTTTAATACAAATACATTTTTTTTTCCTTTTCACCATCCACAGAATGGAATATAAAACACATAAACTTCAGGGTGTAGTGTATGGTTGGGAATGTTGATCTATTATAGTGTTTGGCTGGAGATTCTGCAAATATCCAGTTAACAAATACCTTCATTCATGCTTTTGGATGAGAAAACCCTGTTCTGGACATGATACAACTCCACATTAATTAGCAACTTGGAGATAGAGATCCCTAAGGTCTTGAGAGATTCAGTATCCTATGAAACTCTCATTTTTCATCATGAGTTTTCTGCCAGGGAATATGGCTGAAGAAATATTTACTTTAGCCTTGCTTGTGGGTATTGGGCAGTGACACTGGCTTTAGGAGAGAAACTCTGTATGTTGAAGTCACATCACTGGTTATCTTCTTGTCTACACATTGGGAAAGGTAAAAGGGGGAAGGCTCATGAGATTTGGAGGATTGAAGTCATCTGCCTTATTTCCTCATCCCCACACTTCTCACAGTTACACTGATCAACGTTACTGAACTCAGCTACTTCCTGCAATGACTCAATTGGTCTCTCCTAAAGACCTTCGAGAATTTTTTTCTGAGGTCTGACTTTTATGAATAACTCAAATGAAATCATTATTGTTCATAGCACAAGAAGAATCACAAAAAAAAAATGCATGGCAGGATAGAAAATTCTTTATCATTTTTTAAAATGCAAAAGATATTCCTCTAGGGATTTCTTCCTCTTCCACACAGCACTTGATAGCTGTGGTAGTTCATATTTCAGATTTTGTAAGAATCAGGTAGGGAAAATTGGCTTTTAAATTTTTACTGGGTTAAAATTTTATGCACATAAAATTGCACACACACACACTTCAAACTCCAAACTCCAATCTCTTTTCACTCTCTTCAGGTCTGTGAAGCCACAACTCTCAGATGTGAACCATGGAATAGGCTACCTCTTTCACATCTCATTTTCAATTAATAAGCCTGTTCTATCTGAAAGAAAAGAGTAGTCAGTATTCACCACATACTGGATAAAATGTAAATTAAGAAATGGGCTGTAGTGGTAGGCCCTCCTCAGGTGACTCCTCATAATCCAAGATTTAAGAATAATTTAGAATATTGCAATAGGAAGATATGGGAAGGTTCTTTATATATTTTGATTTCATGTCTGATCTGACATGAGTAGGATACTTCTCAGCACTGACATTAATGCTATTTTTCTTTGCAAATATGAACATTAAGGAAAGATCAGTTCTTAAGCTGCTTCCAAATCTAACAACATATTAGATTAAGAGATTTTGAAATTTGATACCAAATTGAAAATTGGTAATTAGTAGATTTCTGCTTAATAAGTTTGAGTAACATATAAATGCATATAGGGATAAATTAGATTATGAAAAAGTTCAAATTGAAGGTGAATTTTATATTTTAAAGTATGTAAATTGTGCTATTTTCTGGAGGTGATGGAAATAACTTCTTGTACTCCCATTTGATCCCAGGAGAGGAATATTTGAATTAATTGAAAGGTGATTTTTATATACTAAAACTAAAACACATCAATCTGGGATAAATTAGCATTTTACATCAAGCAACATTAGAAATACAAAGCATATAGGAATCTATATAGCATTTTTATCAAGTTTTCAGAGAAGATTTTTATTAGCAAAAGGAAACTGAACCATTAGCATCAGAATTTAAAATTCTAAAATCTTATTCTCTCTCGATAAGATCCAGTTTTACTTATGAAATATAAACTTGCTTGAACAAAATGGCAAATTGAGCCTTCATTCATTATTCCTTAAGACAAATGATTCAGTCATATACTATTTTAGCAGCAGGTACATTTAGGGCAAAGGTGATATCATATGAAAGAGTAAATAAAGAGGTATAGTGGACTATATACTCTTTTTTTTTAATGTGTAGAATAACGTAAAATGAGCTGATGAAGACATATTTTGTCCTTTCATGACTTTTCCAAATGCAGGACCTTGTCTTTAACTATTGAGTGTTTGTAGGTGAGTTTTTTTCCTTTTTATCAAATAAACTTTATTATTATCTATCTTGGCAAATATGTGCATGTCTCAGTTAGTGTATTCTTATGTCAATATACCATAAATATCTTCTTTCCACCATCTTTAAGAAATATGAAATTAGTATGTAAACACTCATAAACCAGTTGCTAGTGTCTATTAAAGACAATGTGGTTTCCCTCTATGCTAAAACATACCCATAATAGGCCACAATCACTCCCTAATCTGAAAATTACTCATAAGAAACACAACTTAACTTGTCTAAGAGACAGAGAAGAAATGAAATACATTTCAATTATTTGTCTGATCCAATATTCACTTTAATCATTTTTTTGTGCTCTAATTTCTGTAATAAAGGACAATGGTCACTTTTAATCTATTTGGTATTTGATAGTCTGTGTATTCACAATCTTTTGTCCCTCCCACTAAGAGCATTCCATAGATGATAAAATGGGAGGTTTTCTCTTATATATTAAGTAGATTATTTTCAAAAATATTTATCTGGAAATGGGGGACAGAGAATGGTCCTATGTATGAAGAAGGACTGGAAAATGTTTATTGAGAAAAAAAGTGTTGATACAAAACAATGCTTTCTTTAAGGACACCTTTTTATGATTACTTAATTTCCTTTCTCTGCAAAAACCCAAGAAAATCTTATCCAGAGTTTTACTTCAAATATTATATAATTATACTGCAAATAAGTAGATAGTAATGAGGATATTTTCCTCAATTGATTTCTTAATGCTCATTTTTCTGTTTATTATAGTCGGCCAATGGAGAAAATCAATTTGACGTCTGGGGGAGATTTTATTTTGCTTGGATTCTCAGACCAGCCACATCTAGGAGCGGTCCTTTTTGTGGTAGTCTTGATATGCTATATCTTCTGATGCTTTTTGGCAACTCAGCCATCATCCTGGTCTCCTGTCTGGATTCCAAACTCCACATGCCTATGAATTTCCTCACAAATCTCTCCTTTCTTGTCCTTTGCTTCACTACCAGCATTTTCCAAAAGCTACTGTGGAACCTGAGTGGACCATCCAAGACCATCACGTCCACTGGCTGTGCCATACAGCTGTATGTTTTGCTCTCAATGGGCTCCACTCTGTGTTCTCCTTAGCGTCAGGGCATTTGACTGCTATGTAGCTGTGTGCTGACCCCTCAATTACACTGCTCTCATGCACCCTTCATTTTGCAAGGCCTTAGCAGGAATAACATGGCTCAGTGGAGTGGGAAAGAGTCTCATCAAGAGTACCATAATCCTTTGGCTTTCTCGATGTGGGCAGTGCCATATCCACCACTTCTTGTGTGAGGTGCCCGCTGTGGTCAAGCTGGCATGTGTTGACATCCATGCAAAGGAAGTTCAGCATTTCATGGCCACCCTAGTTCTGCTCCTTCTTCTGATGGCCTTGATATTGGTCTCCTATAGACTCATTATTCAAGCAGTGGTAAAAATTAAGTCAGCCCAAGCTTGGTGCAAAACCCTGGGGACCTGCAGTTCCCATCAAGTAGTTGTGTTCCTATTCTTTGGGCCCACCTCATCCATCTACATCCAACCCAAGCTATCTTATGGCCACAGCCAGGGCAAATTCCTCACCCTTCTTTACACAGTCATGACTCCCACTGTCAATCCCCTCATACACACTCTGAGGAACAAGGATGTGAAAGGATCCCTGAAGAGGTTGCTGAGGAGAGAGCAAAATTCCTAAGGAAAAGTCAGGAACTAGTGCCTTTCTCTTCTGGAAATGTACTTAAAAGACATGATGTTCAATATCTACTCCCAAGTATATTACATGCATTTCATTACCTCTGTGACTGTAAGTACATAGATAAGGCTAAAACAATCTGAAAAATGAAATACATTCAGATTCAACTTGTGCAGCTCATGGAAGTACCTTGTAAGTGTGTCTGTGTATAACAAACTTTTCACACAACTCCTATGCCTACATATAAAGTTCCAGAATTAAAACAGTGCTTAAATTTGGAACAATTTACCCCAAAAATATATTAATGTGAAGAAACTTCTGTAGCATTTCCTTTGAAAAATATCCCTGATGTAGTAATACTTAAAACATTTTTGTACTCATTACTCCAGTTCTTTCAAGAAAAAGAGGAGAAAAACCAAATTTGAAAATATGTACAGAGATGGTTTGTATTAATTAATCCGAAATATGAATCTAGTTGAAATGCTACTAAGGAAAATTATACATACATACAAACATATATATGTGTGTATGAAAAAAAAATGTTTTTTACTGGTAAAAAATTATATTACCTAGGCTCATATGATCCAAAAGCCTGCTCTGAAATACCTAGTATTCAATCTTATTTGTCCATCTATTTTCTTTCCTTGGACTTTTTGTGGAGCTAACACTTGTGTTCTGGAGACTGACTGGGTTTGAAATTTATCTTCTCTACTCACTGTGAGTAACCCTTTTTTTTTTTTAATATCATTTTTAAAAATATTTTTAAAGATACTTAGGTTACATAAATGTTACATAAAAAATATAGGGGGGGAGAGGCCAAGATGGCATTAGTGTAGGAGGGCACACATTGCAAGCTCCCAGAGCAAGGCGGATTGTGGATGGGTTCCTGCCCAGGGGTCTGTGCTGTGCATGGTGGAGTGAAAAGCTTGGGACATCTATCTGTGTGGATCAACGGTGTGGATGGAATGGTGGAGATTCGTGAGTTTTAAGGCTGCCGGTGATGGTTGGCACAGACGGCTGAGCCCCAGGGTTAGGGAGAAAATATAAAATAAAATAAAACGGCCACTTGGAGCCGCGAGCAGGCGAGAAAGTTTTATTTTCTGGGGATCTGGATGCCTGGCACCCCTTGGACCTTGTGTGAACAGAACAAACGAGCTAATAGGCACCCGGTGAACCGGAAGGAGGATTCTGATCAGGGGACGGAGCTGATTTCCCTAGCGACCCAGGGATAAGGCATGGGCTGCTGGGGAGCCAGGAAGAAGGGACACTTCCCAAAAGAGGGAGGGTTCTGTTGGAGGACAGGGAAGGTATTTTTTATTTTTAGATATCAATCTGGCTGCCTGCACCGCCCCATAGCTTTGGGGAGCAGATAAGCCAACCTGAAGCAGCATCAGGCTGAGAGCAGACACGAATCTGCACTCAAACGGATTTCCTTAGCAACTTGGTGACGCTCGAGCTCGGCTCCAGAAGGGGCGGAATCTGCGGTCTTTAGCACTCCGCACTGACTAACATCAGAGCTACAGCTACCCTGGGGAGTCCAGGAAGTGGGACGTGCTTGATTAATTTCCACGGGCCCAGCTAGGGTCCTTCCGTAAGGGGGTTGGTCTAGAGGAGGAATTATTTTGGGTCCTGTATTTTGCTAAAAAAAATTAAAATTAAAAAAAAAAAGTGAGGTCATTTCAATAAATGAAAAATAAATTCTTTTTAATTTAGTTTAATAGCTAAAAGCTGCTTCAGGACCTGCATATAGAACCCTGTGGGGAAATTGATTGAAAAACTCAAGTAGGCAGGAAGGATCGACGTGGACCCTAGGGCAATCATTGACCCCCCTTAGCTCTGTTTGACTGCTTGCCTGTGTGGATCTTTGGTTTCTCTCTGCTTCTTTCTGGTCCCCTGCTTTTCTTTACTCTTTCCTTCCCCCTTTCTTTTTTCTTCCATTTTTTTTTAATTAGGTGCTGCTAGCTTGTCACTTTTTTGCTGTGCTTCTTTTACAGTAATTTCCCACTTTCTGTATATATTGATTTTGTATTACAAACTATCGCTTATTCTTCCTGCATCTTTCTGCCTTCTGTTTTCTGTTGTGGCTCTTAGATACAACATTTTTTCATAGGCCCACAACTCAAGGGTGTCCTTTGCTATTCCATCTAGTTTGTTTTCTTCTTTTTTTTTTTTTTATTGGTATTAACTTTTTCTTCTCAGACCTTTCTTTACTATTTCTCTCCCTCCTCATAATTCTAGTCTTCTAAATCACTATATATATATTCTTCCATTTGTTTTCCCAATCCATTGTAGGAACTCCATTTTTTTTCTTAGTACTCTACACTGCCTACACAAGTTAAATATTCATCTCATTAAGTCTCATTTTGCCCCTCTTCTAACTTTTATCAATATTACTATTATTCTTCTGCCTTCCTTACATCTTTTGATACCTCTGGCCCTAACATTTTGCCTTCAAGGGAACATAGAAAGAAGCAAGGAAATAAAATAAGAAGAAAAACTGCCAAAGAGAAAACTTAACTCACATGCAGAACCAACAGCTAAATAAAATTCTAGAGCATAGAGAAAAGCTAATCAACTGAACAAACCCATCAAGATAATATGATGACCAGAGGGCAACAGAAAAATACAAATGACTCTGAGAAACAGGAAAATATGGAACAGTCCAATGCACAAAATAAAAACAAGGAAGCAATACAGAACATCGAACAACTAATCAGAGCTATGCAAACAAATATCATGGACCAACTTAAAGAACTGAAGGAAGAGATTAAGGATATAAAGAAGACACTGGAGAACATACTGAAGAAATAGCAAACATGCCTAAAAAGGTAATGGATAAGATGGTGAACAATGGCACAAGCCAAGAAATGAAAAAGATGCTGGACTCACATAACAGCAGATTTGAACAGGCAGAGGAAAGAATTAGTGATATGGAAGACAATACAGCTGAAATCAAAGAGATAGTAGAACAGATAGACATAAAGATAGAAAAAATCAAGCAAGGACTCAGGGAATTAACCTATAATACAAAACGCACAAACATACACATTATGGGCATCCCAGAAGGAGAAGAGAAGGGAAAGGGAACAGAAGGGGTGTTGAAGGATATAATGGCTTAAAACTTCCCAACGCTATTGAGAGAGATGGATGTGCAGATCCAGGAAGCACAGTGCACCCCAAATACTATAAATCCCAACAGGCCAACTCCAAGAAATATACTTGTCAAAATGTCCAATGCTCAAGACACAGAGAAAATACTCAAGGCAGCAAGAGAAAAGAGAACCATCACATACAAGAGAAGCACAATAAGATTAAGTGCAGATCTCTCAGCTGAAACCATGAAGGCAAGAAGAAAGTGGTATGACATAGTCAAAACACTAAAAAAAAAAAAAAACCTCCAGTCACGAATTCTCTATCCAGCAAAATTGGCATTCTAAAATGATGGAGAGTTCAAAATATTCACAGATAAACACAAATTAAGAGAGTATGTCAAGAAGAAACCAGCACTTCAAGAAATACTAAAGGAATCTCTACAAGTTGAAAGGAAAAAACAAGGGAGAGAGAGTTGGAGGAGAGTTTAAAAACAACTGAAAAGACAAAAAGAGAAACAAAACAATATATGACATACATTAACCCAAAGAAAAAATAGCTGAAGTAAGAAATTCGTTACGAGTAATAACACTGAATGTTAATGGATTAAATTCACCAATTAAAAGACACATATTGGCAGAATGGATAAGAAAATATGATCCAACTATATGCTGTCTACAAGAAACCCACCTTTGACACAGGGATTCAAGGAGGCTGAAAGTGAATGGCTGGAAAACCATTTTACAAGCTAACAATAGACAAAAAAGGGCAGGAGTAGCTATTCTAATATGAGACAAAGTAGACTTTAAATGCAAAACCATTGTAAGAGACAAAGATGGACACTACATATTAGTAAAAGGAGTAATCTCTCAAGAAGAGAGAACAATCATCAACATTTATGCACCTAACCAGCGTGCCTCAAAATACGTGCGGCAAACTCTGGATAAACTAAGAGGAGAAATAAATGCCTCTACAATTATAGCAGGGGACTTCAACACACCACTATCATCATTAGACAGAACATCTAGACAGAGAATCAATAAAGAAACTAAGGCACTCAACAATACATTAGAAGAACTGGACTTGATAGACATATACAGAACACTACACCCAAATACAGCGGGATTTACATTGTTCTTGAGTGCACATGGAACATAATCCAAAATAGACCACATGCTAGGCCACAGAACAACACTCAATGAATTCAGAAAGATTGAGATTATACAAAGTAATTTCTCTGACCACAACGGAATGAAGTTGGAAATCACTAAGGGCCAGAGAAACAGAATAGGCACAAGGATATGGAAGTTAAACAACACACTCTTAGACAAAGAGTGGGTCAAAGAGGAAATCTCAAAAGAAATCAGTAACTACCTTGAAACTAATGAAAATGACAACACAACATATCAAAACCTATGGGATGCAGCGAAAGCAGTCCTGAGAGAGAAGTTCACAGCCATAAATTCATATATTAAAAAAGAAGAAAGAGATAAAATTGAAGACCGAACTGCATACTTGGAGGAATTAGAAAAACAACAACAAACTAAACCTAAAGGAAGTAGAAATAAGGAAATAACAAAGATTAGAGCAGAACTAAATGAAATAGAGAATAAGAAAGCACTGGAAACAATAAACAAAACCAAAAGTTGGTTCTTCGAGCATGTCAACAAAATTGACAAACACTTAGCCAGACTAACAAAGAAAAAGAGAGAACAGATGCAAATACATAAAATAAGGAATGAGCAAGGTGATCTCACTACTGACCCCACAGAAATAAAGAGTATCATAAGAGGATACTTTGAAAAATTATATGCCAACAAGAATGACAACTTAGAGGAAATAACAAGTTTCTAGAAACCCACAAACAGCCGACATTGATGAAAGAAGAAATAGATGAACTCAACAGTCCAATTACAAGTAAAGAGATAGACTCCGTCATCAAAAACCTCCCAACTAAGAGGAGTCCAGGACCAGATTGCTTCAAAGCTGAATTCTCCCAAACATTCTGGAAAGAGCTAACACCAATTCTACTTAAGCTCTTCCAAAAAATAGAAGTAGAAGGAATATTGCCTAACTCATTCTATGATGCTATCATTACCCTAATACCAAAACCAAATAAAGATACCACAAGAAAGGAAAATTACAGACCAATTTCTCTAATGAACCTAGATGCTAAAATCCTTAACAAAATACTTGCTAATCGCATTCAACAACATATCAAAAGGATTATACACCATGACCAAGTGGGTTTCATCCCGGGTATGCAAGGATGGTTCAATATAAGAAAACAATAAATGTAATACACCACATAAACAGATTGAAAGAAAAAAATCACATGATAATCTCTATAGATGCAGAAAAACCATTCAACAAAATACAGCACTCTTTCCTCATAAAAACATTACAAAAGATAGGAATAGACGGAAACTTTCTGAAAATTATAAAGTGTATATATGAAAAACCCCAAGCTAACATCATCATTTTCAATGGTGAAATCCTAAAACCCTTCCCTCTGAGATCGGTAACAAGACAAGGATGCCCACTGTCACCACTCCTATTTAACATTTTCTTAGAAGTACTTGCACGAGCACTGAGACAAGAAAAGGACATAAAAGGCATCCAGATTGGAAAAGAAGAAGGAAAAATTTCATTATTATCAGATGACATGATCCTATACATAGAAAGCCCTGAGAAATCTACAACAAGGCTTCTAGAACTTAAAAAGGAGTTCAGTAATGTTGCAGGCTATAAAAGCATTGCTCAAAAATCAGCAGCATTTCTGTACACCAATAATGAGCAAACTGAGGAGGAAATCAGGAAAAAAATCTCATTTACAATAGTAAATGAAAGAATCAAATACCTAGGAATAAATTTAACTAAAGATGTAAAGGACTTATATACAGAAAATTACACAACACTGTTAAAGGAAATCAAAGAAGAGTTAAATAAATGGAAAAATATTCCCTGTTCATGGATAGGAAGGCTAAACATCATAAAGATGTCAATCCTACCCAAACTAATCTACAGATTTAATGCAATCCCAATAAAAGTCAATACTGTATTTTTTAAGGAACTGGAAAAACTAACCTCAAAATATATTTGGAGAGGCAAGAGGCCCCGAATTGCCAAAGACATATTGAAAAAGAAAAATGAAGTTGGAGGTATCACACTACCTGAATTTAAAACATACTACAAAGCTACAGTGATCAAAACTGCGTAGTATTGGTACAAGGATAGACCTACTGACCAATGGAACCGAATTGAGAGTTCTGATATAGATCCTCACATATACAGTCATCTGATATTTGACAAGGCCACGAAGCCCACTCAGTTGGGAGAGAATGGCCTCTTTAACAAGTAGTGCTTGGAGAACTGGATATCCATATCCAAAAGAATGAGGAAAGAATATCATCTCACACCTTATACAAAAATCAACTCAAGATGGATCAAAGATCTAAATATATGCGCCAAAACCATAAAGACCTTGGAAGATAATGTAGGGAAGCATCTACAGGACCTTGTAACAGGAAATGATTTCATGAACTTCACAGCCAAAGCTAGAGAAAAAATAGATAAATGGGATCTCATCAAAATTAAAAACTTCTGCACCTCAAAGTATGTTATTAAGAAAATATAAAGGCAGCCTACCCAATGGGAAAAAATATTTGGCAACTATATATCTGATAGGAGCCTAATATCCTGCATATATAAAGAAATCCTACACCTTGAAAATAAAAGGACAAACAACCCATTTAAAAAATGGGCAAGTGACCTGAAAAGACACTTCTCCAAGGAAGAAATACAAATGGCTAAAAAGCACATGAAAAAATGCTCAACATCACTTGCTATCAGGGAAATGCAAATCAAAACTACAATGAGATACCATCTTACACCCATCAGAATGGCAGCTATTAAAAAAAAAAGGAGACACTAAATGTTGCAGAGGATGTGGAGGAATAGGAAGCCTCATCCAGTGCTGGTGGGACTGTGGTATGGTCCAGCCACTGTGGAAGACAGTTTGGCGGTTCCTCAGAAAACTAACAATAGATCTTCCGTATGATCCACCAATTCCACTGCTGGCTATATACCCAGAAGAACTGAAAGCAAAGACACAAACAGATATATGCACACAAATGTTCATAGAGGCATTGTTCACCATTGCCAAAAGTTGGAATCAGCCCCGGTGCCCATCAACAGAGGAATGGATAAGCAAAATGTGGTACATACATACAATAGAATATTACTCAGCTGTAAGAAGGAACAAAGTGCTAACACATGGAATAATGTGGATGAATCTTGAAGACCTTATGTTGAATGAAGCAAGCCAGGCACTGAAGCATGAACAGTATATGAACTCACTGATCTGAACTGAGGAAAGTGAGCAGTCTCTGAGAACCATTGTCTGAAAGATAGGTTAACAAGGGAGAGAAAGAGAAGAGCAGGCTTTGAGCCATCACCCATATGGACATAATCTATGGTAAAATGATACAGTGTGTTTGCATGTTGGGGGATGGGGCAGATGAGTGGTGGTGTTCCTGGGTTTGGTGGTGCAACACTGGCAGGTGGGGGATTAGGAAGGGCAGGTTCAAATTCCCAGGGCATGTAACTGTGAATCTTGATATTCCATGGGTCGGGATAGGGTGGTATCATGGGCCCTGCGGGGCTTGGGGGAAGGGAACAGTCAAGATCTAATGGGGTGTTTGGTGTTCATGGGGATGGTTTTTCATTACCTTACAGTAATGGACACAGGACATGTAAATATCATTCAAATGATTAAACTGTATCATCTAAATTGTAAACTATACTGTAAATCATTCACAATGTTTAGTTGCTATATTTTGCTTTCTGTATAACAGTTATAACAATTCTAACATCCCCCCAAATAAGGGGGTGGTTAATATGGGGTGGAGAAGGGGGGGTGGTTTGGTATCTGGGAGTCTCTGGCACTCCATGTGTGACTTTGCTGTGACCTAAAACTTCTTTGAAAATTAAATGAAAAATTGGGAGACAAAGGGGATTGAGAGGGGGAAGATGTCACGGCACACCAGACATCCAATAACACAGTGATAAAAGGAAGGAAAAAAAATGAAGAGAAAGGAAAAAAAAAAATATATATATATATATTTTTTTTTTAAAGGCATTTCCTTTCGTATTTTGCCCATTTTTTTTAATGTCCCAATCTGCTAATTATATTTTGTTTTGTTTTTGTTTGTTTATTTGTTTTCATATTTTTTTCTTGTTTTTTTTTCTTCTCTCTCTCTTTTTTTTTTCTCCCTGAGTTTCCTTATGTTTGTCTTTTGCATGTAAGCTTATCATAGTTGTTTCTTTTTCCTAGTAAATGTATTTGATTATTTTATGGATTACATGTTCATGGAAGATTTGGATCACAGAAGGGTTACAATGAGTACTGCAGGGGATTAGTGGTGGGAGGTGTCTGGGAGGGGGGTTCATGGGAATTAGTTCATCCAAATATACATAAAAGATATACAAAATCGTTCTAAAGATCAAAAAATTGGGCATGGTCACAATTTGTGGACAATCACACAATAAATGAGGAAATCTGAATTCCTAGCCTGGAGAGTTCTGCCACAGTCTCCAAGGGAGCAGCAATAGTCCTCTGAGTGCAGGGACAGTGTCTTTCAAAAGAGGATGACCCACTGATGTGTTCTTTTTATTGATGACAACCCTTGTGAGTCTTTGCTCTTAGCCTGCAGTTGTAGGGTGCCTTAAGGGTTGCCACCTGAGAGCCTCCTTGTTGATCAAATGTTGTCTCTCTCTAAGCCAAACTCAGCATATGATTGCATTACCTCCCCCCCAAGGTGGGACATGACTCCCAGGGATGAGCCTCCCTGACAACGAGGGATTAATACCAAGTGCCAACTGGCAACACAACTGGAAAAAGACCTTGAATAAAAGGGGGAAAATGTAAAGACAAATGAGTTCAAGTGGCTAAGGGACTTCAAAGAGCGTCGGAGGTCATCCCAGAGGTAACTCTTGCGCACACCTCAGTAGGAGCTCATAGAACATCTAAGTGCCTATCACCCCACACAAAGGGGCTCCTGAGAGCTCTGGAGACACCCAGGTCCTATATAAGGGGGAATAGCCCCAGAGACTGATGCCTTATCAGTGGGCTCTATTTTGGAATCTGTGCTCCGGAGAGTGACAGAATTAGACTCAAATAAGTCCTCCCTGCACATGGTCCATCAGACCCTTCTATTCAAACCTATATGTGATGCTGGAGTTTTTAGGTATACGTCCAGAGAGTGGAGCCTTTGGCCTACCTATATCCCAGGTGTGCGTGGAATCTCAGTGGAGCTTCAACTCCTACCCTACAGCTCAATGGACTCATCCAAGTCACCGGGCGAGGAGACAACGATGGGCAATGGCCATCCCAGGGAATGGAGAGGGCCTGCATCTGCAGGCAGGATCATCCCACCCACCATATCCATGGGATATAAGCCCTCTCTCACTTGGAGGTGTAGTGGACATCACCATCCCAGTCACCTCAGGATTGGGGGAAGAACTATGGGCTAGAGTGGTCTTGATGGTATTCTGTTGTACACATATGGTGATTCTAGCAATGCAAGAAATTATAACAATTAGGTGGAGCCAGTGGCCACTTGACACTTTTGGGGCAGGTAGGGGATGAGCAGTTGAAATACAGGGGCTTCTTTGGGATTTGGAGGTTGTCCTGAGTACCGTTGTGGCAATGGATGTAGGCCATTTTAAATCAGCACACACCACTCAGAACTGTGTGGGAGAGAGTGTGGTCTACGATGTGAACTCTGGTCTATGGTTGGTGGCAAGGCCCCAGGATGTGTAAGTCCATTGAGGGTGGTGGGCCACACTTGTGGGAAATGTTTGTGTTGGATGTGCTGGGAGGTGTGGGAGGTGGGCAACATGGGAATCCCAGGGGGTTCCGTGTAATATTTTCAGTAATCTAAGCACCTCTTAAAATATATTTATATATATATATATATATAACATTTTTGTAAGCAAATGCACATATATGCATATATATTTTTATATCATTTTACAAATATTGGTATGTATTGTGAAAATTTTGATTTTTACCCACAATAAAAAATAAATTAATTAAAAAAAAAAACATAGGGGATTCCCATATGCCATACTCCCTACCTCTCCCAAATTTTCTCAAATTAACATCATCCTTCATTAGTGTCGTATATTTGCGACAATTTGTGAACAGATTTTTTAACATTGCCACTAAGGGTGGATCATAGTCACACTGTACTTTACACTTCTTCCCACACAATTTTTTAAGTCATGATAAGATATATAATGGCCTGTATCATTGCAACATCAGTCAGGACAATACCCATGTCCTGAAAATATCCCCATATTTTCCCTCTTTTTCATTCTAACTTCCACCAAAGCCTCCAGTGGCCACTGCCTCCAAATCAATGATAAAATTCTTCCACTGCTAGAATCACAGTAAGTCTATACCAGAATATCAGTAAGCCTACAATAGTCCATCATTCATTCTCCATTCCTGAGAATTCTGGGATGATGATGCCCACTCTACCTCTAATTGTGAAGGAACTTAGATCCCATGGGGCAGATGGATGGGACTACCTTCCTTACTGTTGCAGACTCTCGGTTCCTTGGGATGGTCATTGTACATCATCATCTCCTTGTTAGTTGTCTTGAGTGAGTCCAATGAACTGTAGACTAAGTGGTGCAACTCTGTTGAGATTCAGGGCCCAGTTGGCACATAGACAGCCCTAAGATTTAAGTCTCTTAGGCATACACCTATCAACTCAGCACTAACTATAGCTTCAAATAGAAGGGGTAGTAGAGCCACGTGTAGGGAAAACATAACTGAATCCAACTCCTTCACACTGGGGAACAAAAGTTCCCAAGTAGGGACCACTGGCATGGCTCAAACATGTGAGTTGTCTGCCCTGCCTATAGTATCTGAATGTCTCTACAATTTGAGGTAATATTTACTCTGGGAAACAGTGAGATCCTGCTGAGATGTGCATAAGAGTATTCTCTGCAATAACCTCCCGATTTTGAAGTCTCTTAGCCACATAAACTCATTTGTCTTTACCCTTTACCCCTTTTGGTGAATGTCTTTTTCCAGTTGCATTGCTAATTAATATTTGTTCATAATCCCTTGGAGCCAAGAAAGCTCATCCCTGGGAGTCAAGTCCCATGCCAGAAGGAAGGCAAGGTTTTACATGCTGAGTTTGCATAGAGAAAGGCCACATTTGAACAACAAGTAGGCTCTCAGGATATAATTCTTAGATACCCTATATTACTAGGTTAAAATTCAATTTCAAAATAAAAGTTTCATAAGTACATTCATCAATATCAAGTGCCCATCATTTGTTCTTCCTCCTTCACTAGTCACTGACCCTGTAATCAGGGAATTCTTGCCGTTTCATTAGAGAATATGGCAGAGCTCACCAGGATAGGAATTTGATATTATTTCAGTTATAATGTGAATCTTGACCCACTGTGACAACACCCCATGAACACTTGAACATATTTATTTGTCTTATAGGTATGCTCCAGGTGAACCTCCTCCCATGCATCCCCTGTCACTGATACCCTGCACCAATGAGCCTCCAAACCCTTCTGTGATCCAAAACTTCTTCAAAAATGAATCAAAGAAAATAACCCAATATAATTAATGAGAGAATGAAATAATACCAATAGTTTAAAAAATAACAAATAAAAATACATTTTTTTTTAATTTGGAAAAATAATTAGAAGTCTAAAATTTTTAAAAATTGGCATTATGTCTTTCATCACTGTAAGATCTGTTATCCTGTATATACAGTGACTTTTTCTTCTGTTTATTCCCCAAGTGACTTATTTTATTTCATTTTATCTTCAAAGAAACTTTAGTTTACAGAGAAGTCATGTACAGAAGAGAAGGGCTTCTCACACACCCAACCTACTCCCCCTTTTCCCCTTACCCCTAGTAATAACATTTTACTAGTAGATAGTAAATTTGTTGCAATAGATGTATAAATATTGAAACATTGCTGTTAACTATAGTCAATGATTTACATTATGATTTACATTTTGGAACATACACTTGTATAAATTTTGAAGAAATTAAATATGGCCTGCATCCATCATTGCAAGATAGTGTAGAACACTTCCATTGCCCCCCAAATGCCCCATGTTCCATCTATTCTATTCCTCACTTTTCTCTTTCCTCATGAAGCTACATCTCCATTTCTTTACCTCCCTGGTCTCCAGCATTAAAACTCCCACTGTCTCCTCTGCCTTGCCATTTTCTCTGTGAGTCCCCACCTTCCAAGAGCATGGGGACTTGATGTCCTGTTGATGTGGACTAATCAAATCCCTAGTCATAATTTAATCAAGTAAAAGTGAAATCCATACATGCAGTACAGACTAAGGCTATCACTAGCCCAAAGGAACAGACCAGTTTACAAACATAAACAGTGTTTCTTCTTGTAATTCATCAATAATATCAAACAGCCACACTCCACCCTCTGAATTTCACAAGAACATTACAATATTCAAAAAACCCTAAATCAGTTACAATGCTAAGTCCAATTACTATGTAGCAATCATTTTAAAGAAATACAGTTTCTCTTGGGACAAATCCCATCTGGCTGTAGACCTTTGAAACTTACAAAAGCATTTATCTGCTTCCAATACACAAATGGACAGACAAAGGATAAACATTTGCATTACCATAAAGAGAAATTGGAGGAAACATGAGTCATAGGTCTAGAACAGTTCAGAAAACCTGCAGGGTATAATTCATTAGATGTCATTGTTTGAGTGTCATTCTTAAGATGCTGGTATCTTCTCCCTGGGGCCTCGTGAGGACCCACCCTTTTCAAAGGCCTGCCCAATGGCCATTTTCTTGGTTCCACCCTCATCAAGCATCTGGGTGGTGACCTAGTTTCAAACCTCACCATCCAAGTACCTTGGGGTGATGGCCACACCTTCCCTGACCTGTGTGGTAAAGTCTTAGCCCCACTAGTACTGTGATGTGAAGACATCCTTCTCCCCAAAATTTGGCATCTAAGTGCAACCACCTCAGAGCAATGAGTTGGTGACCTTGCCTTCCCTAATTCATGGGGGACAGGCCCACCCCTCTCAGATGTATGGGTTGGCAACATTAACTTACCTAATCCTTGTGAAATGTGCTCCATCTTCTCTGTATCCTGGGGTGGCAAAATGCTCCCTGAAAAGCAGGCAGGAACATCAACCTTCTTCATCTAGTGTGGCAAACTCACTCTTTCTGAACACATTGGTGGGGTTCCTCTTTTAGCCCACAGCAATGTCTTAATTCCAGATCTCAGCTTCCATGGATTTCCTCTTAAAGTGGTCTTATTTTCCATATCTCCCCTACATGTCATGTTTAGTCTAAGTTGATAGTGATTATATTCATACAGTCCTTTCAAAAAGCTTGTTGGTTTACCATGCAAGAAGCAGGGGTCCAAGTCATCAGACAAAAGGCATTCCACAAGTCTTTCCTAGATAACTGCATTTTCATTAATGATTTAAAAGTTCCCAGTTTATTTAAGTCCTCAAATGGGGCACTATCATCTCGACTTGATTTCCAGAGGCTTGGAATTTCCAGAATCAGTTTCTGTTTCCTTTGGGCCTAACAGTTGATTTCCCAGCTTATCTTTCAAACATAGCATTTTACTCTAAACTGCAAGGAGAAGCCAAGTTGAGCTTACTTTGGAAAGTTCAGCTAAATGTTCAGGAATGCCATTTTCAAATTCTGCCTTCCATAAAAGACCAGGAGTTAATCTTGCTAAGTTCTCTGCATTTTTAAAATACTGTTTGCCTTTCCTCCAGTTTCCAATAATAGTTTCATCATTTACTTCTAAGGACTCAAAAAAAAAAAGTCTTTTTAGGGAAATGGATGTGGCTCAAGTGATTGGGCCCCTGTCTACCATATAGGAAGTCCAGGTTTTGATTCCTGGGCCTCCCAGTGAAAGGCAAGGTGGCCCACACTGTGACTTGGTCTAGTGGAGAGCTGGCCTACACCGAGTGCTGGCCCACATGGAATGCTTGCTTGTGCAAGAGTCCTGGTCCATGTAGGAGCACTGGCCTGAGCAGGATTGCTGGCCCACAAGGAGTGCTGGCCCACGTGGAGATCTGGGACAACAAGAGAACACAACAAAAAGAAACAGAGAGGAGAGACAGTAAGTGTTGCAGCAGACCATGGATCTGAGGTGGTTCAAGAGATTGAGTGCCTCTCTCCCACTCCAGAAGGCCCCAGAATCAGTTCCCAGTATCACCTAAAGAGAAGACAAGCAGACACAGAAGAATACACAGAGAGCAGGCAGCAAGCACAAAACAAGAGGGGGGCAGAAATAAATAAAATAAATAAATCTTTAAAAAAAAGTATTTTCAAAGCAATCTAGGCCTTTTCCTTCATGCATCTTACAATTCCTCCAAAAAATATCCCTTACCCATTGATAAAACCTTTCCAGCATTTTGGTAATTGCAAAAGCACAAGTCCACTTTCTGGCACCAAATACTGTATTAGTCAACCCAGTGGGTGCTGATACTAAATATCAGAAATCTGTTAGCTTTTATAAAGGCTATATATTTGGGTTAGAAGCTTACATCTACCAAATCATTATGCATAAGGTAGTTCCTTCACCAAACTCTGTTGCCACTTGCTGGAGCAAAATGGCTGCTGATGTCTCCAAGTGTTCAGGCTTCCTCTTCCTCTTAAGGCTTCATGGTCCCAGCATCTTCTGTTATCAGCTGTAGCTTGGGATATGTCTCATCTCATTGGTCTCTGGGCTCAGCTGCTTTGCTCTCTCCACCAGCTTAAACTATCAGGTGAACAGGTAGTCTCTCTTCCTTCAGCCACTGCTGTGTCTAATGCAGCCTTGCCCGAGTGATCAGCTTACTACCTGTTGGAAAGTTGATTACATTGGACCACTTCCATCATGGAAGGGGCAGTTATTTGTTGTAACAGGAATCAACATATACTCTGGATTAGGATTTCCCTTCCCTGCCTGCAATGCTTCTTCCAAAACTACCAACCGTGTACTTACCAAATGTCTTATCCACTGCCATGGTATTCCACACAGCTTTCCTTCTGATCATGGAACCCACTACACAACAAATGATGTGTGGGAATGAGCACATGTTCATGGTATTCACTGGTCTTACCATATTCCCCATTATCCTGAAGAAGCTGGATTGATATAAGTTTGGAATGTCCTTTTAAAGAGTCAATTATGGTGCCAACTAGGTTGAAATACCTTGCAGGGCTGCAACAGTGTTCATCAGGGGGCTATGTATTTCCTAAACCAGTATCCACTCTATGGTGCTGTTTCTCTCATAGCCAGGATTCATGGATCCAGGAATCTAAGGGTGGAAATGGATGTTGCACCACTCATTATCACACTTAGCGATCCCACAGGAAAATTCTTGCTTCCTGTCCATGCAACATTAAGCTCTGCTGGTCTACAGGTCTTAATTACAAAAGGAGTGGTGCTGCCACCAGGGAACACCCAATAATTCCACTGAACTGGAAGTTAAGACTGCCACCTGGCAACTTTAGTCTCCTGGTACCTCTGAATCAACAGGCAAAGAAGGGAATTTCTGTGCTGGCTGGGGTGACTGATCCTGACAATTAATATGAAATAGGACTGCAGCTACTCAATGGAGGGAAAAAGGAGTTTGCCTGGAATTTAGGAGATCCCCTAGGTTGTCTCTTAGTACTGCCATACCCTATGATTAAAGTCAATGGAAAATTGTAACAACCTAATCTAGTCAGGACTAACAATGGCCCCAAAACTTAAGGAGTGAAAGTTTTGGTCACTCCACCAGGCAAAGAACCACATCATGCTGTGGTTCTAGCAAAAGGCAAAGGGAACATGGAATGGGTAGTGGAAGAAAGTAGTGTTAAGTATGAATTTGGCCACATGACCAGTGTACTAGTCAGCAAAGAGGTGCTGATGCAAAGTACCATAAATCATTTGCCTTTTATAAAGGGTGTTTATCTGGAGCAGAAGCTTACAGTCACAAAGCCCTAAGAATTCCAACTGAAGGTTCCATGAGAGGTACTTCCTTACCCAAAGTCTATTGTCACTTGATGATGAAAGATGATGGCAGGCAACATCTACAAGGATTCACCCTTCCTCTTTCCTTTTAAGGTTCCAAGTTTCCAGCTTTCCCCAATCTCAGCTGTAGGCTGGCATATGGCTCATCTCTCTTCTCAAGGCTTGTTTCTTTCTGGGCTCAGATGCTATGTTCTCTTCACAAGGTCAGCTGTATATTATCAGGCTCATCTCTCCTCCCCGGGGCTCTGCCATGTCTAATGAAATATCTCCATTCTTCCCTTTCTTCTCCTGTGCATCGACTTCCATGTTCTTGTTTGAGTGTCCATTTATATAGCCCAAGGGAGTGGGGACACAAACCTGAATGCCCTAATGATGTGGTCAAATCAAACCCTAATCTTGATTTTATAAAATAAAATTGAAACCTCTAAATTTAACATAATCAAAGGGAAATGATGCCCAGAGGAACAGACCAGTTTAAAAACATAATACCTCTTTTGGAAACCATAAATAATATCAAACTGCCACAACCTGTTATAGACATGAGGAATGTAATGGTCATGAATATTACTTCCTTGTTTTATTACTATGCTTTTATTTGTACGTGAAACAAATATCTTTGTTTTCTTCCCTAACTTTCCCCCTTATTTTATGACATGAGTTGCATCAGTTTTGAGTCATAGTTTTTAAGGATGTCAAGTTTAAGAGTGAATATTATCCAAGGAATCCACCTTATTCTGGAGAGAGTGAGTGCATTTCCAATTTTATGCAGAATAGTTGACTGTTGTTGGGTGGAAATATATATAGATACATACAGTCACCTAATGCAGTTCAGTGACCTAATGAATTTAGTCATCTAATGAAGCCATTGTCCTTTCAGAAATAAATTGTGATGAATTTAGAAGTGATTTGAACTATTACCTCCAAAGATTAAGAAATTTGTTATGCATTCTAAAACTGACTGAAGGATTGACAGCACAACTGTGTGATTAAAATGAGAACCACAGAGTATAAACGTTCAATGGATTGCATAAAGCATGGGACAGTATAACGCAGGAATCCAGTGGTGAAAGATGGACTGTGGTTAATAGGATAAATATGAGAATGTTCTCTCTTGAACTATAACAAAGTTATAATGCTAATACAGGGTGTTTAAAATTGGATGGGTTTGTGGAAAAATACACCAAGTGTAAGATATGGGCTATAGTTAGTAGCAATATTTTGTCGATGCTTCACAATGATACAAGGTGTTGGTGGTGGGTGCTGTATGGCAGCCCAGTATAATGATATGCATATTTGCTTTGTAAGTTCTCAACTTTTACTATACACTTCTTGTTATATATGTTCATGTATGATAGATACACTTTATTAAATTTTTGAAATAAAAAAATTGTTATAGAAGTTGTTCTTCTGAATGTTCAATTGTGAAGTTCCCAAAATGACCTAAGTGTGTTGACCTCATGTAACTCAAGACTAAACAACTTCTTACAAAGATAAATAAGCCATCAAAAGAACCTCTTCCCTGGGAAGCACTTATGTGCCTTCAAATCCTAAGTAGCAAAAAACCCCAAAAACTTTCTTGTATGAATCTGAGCCCTCATCTTAGGCAATTTTTGCAGAGTACAGTTTAAAGAAGCTTAAATTACATAAATGTTACATTAAAAAAATAGGGGTTTTCCCATATGCTCCACTCCCCCATTTTCCCACAATAACAACATCCCTCTTTAGTGTGGTACATTTGTTATGATTGAAGAACACATCTTGAAAAATTGTTACTAACCATGGAGTACAGTTTACATTATAGTTTTTACTTTGTTCTACACAATTTTGTAGGTTTTGACAAAATATACAATGGCATGTATCCATCATTGCAATGCCATGCCAGATAACTTGTGCAGACAGAGTTTGAGTGTGGAAGATAGATTTCAGTGAAACTTTTTAATTTAAAAAATTTCCAAAGTTGTGAAGTATGATTTCAGAATAGATAAAAAATTTTATGTTCAACATAAAGAAAAACAATTTTGTAATTTCTATCAAATACAATATTGATAAAAATTAATAGTATAAAAATTCCCAAACTTAGACATTTTTTTTCTTTATAAAGCAATTTGTTTGTTAAATTTAAATATTTGGATTTAATGACAATACTCAAAATTGTGCTTGCAATTTGTCTTAGATCCCAGGTACAGAGGCAAATGGTTGATTGAAAGAGAAGAGAGCTGTTTTCTGCTATGAGATGCAGAAATGAGAAATATTCAGCCTCTTGGCACTTGTTTTGGGGATTCCTCTGTGGATAGGACAGATAAGAAAATCTCTGGGTGTGCTTAGTACCATAGACCCCTTCTGAATGCACAAGAATCAGTAATTCCACAAGTAAGGCCAACTATTAGATAATTGTGGATATTCCAATGGCCTTCAGATCTCATGAAAACTATGAATAAAACAAACACTGCCTGTACTATTGTTAAATGAGTGACTTTGAAAGTAATAGGAAACATTCTCTGGTAAAACCAAGCTTATGCAACTATGATCCCAGCTCAAATACCAGGGGCAGATTTACTCTATGATGTGAAAACAGGTTTGTCATACCTACATCAGTTACTAGAGCAATAACTTGATGACTCATGGAAATATAAATATATACATAGATCTAATTAAACATACCTATAAATATTAATTTATTCTTATATTTTCCTTTTCTGCTTAACTTGGGTCTCTTTTGAGCAGCCATTTTGGAGCCTCCTTAAACTTTTTTTCTCAAGGTGTAGATCAAAAGATTAAGGGAGGGTGACACTACAGTGTAGAAGAGAGTGAAGAATTTACTGTGGTTCTGTGTGTATTTGCTCTTGGGTTGGATGTAGACAGAAATTATAGCCCCAAAGAACAAGACCACAATGATCATATGGGACCCACAGGTCTCAAATGCACTCCTCCTGCCTTCAGATGATTTTATCCTCAGCAGACTTCTTACAATTCAGCCATAGGAGATCAGAGTAAGCCCCAGATGTAAGAAGAAAAAGGTAAAAAGAGAGAAAAAATGTCAAAAAACAAGTTTTCCAAACATAAATAGCATGACTAAGAAACATAGTATCCATCCTGAACCTTAGTCACTAAATTTTTTCCCCATACATTCAGTCCCAATACATTTGGTCCTGGGATTGTTCGAAGTTAAAACAAGAGATTTACATATACTTTCAACAATAGACATTTATGTGTAACTTACACATCACCAAATCACTTAAGTACACAATGTGTTGCATTGTAAGAGCTCTGATTAGTATTTAAGCATTTTATACATAATCTATAATGACAGTAGATTATATAAAAACAAACAATAGTAAGAGTTTCAACCAGCAGATATCCAATGAATAAACTCTTCCATGGCCAAGACAGTTGAGCAAACCAATCAGATAAAGGGTCAGTAGCTAAACTATGTGTGTGTTCGATTTGTTGTGTCATGTGTTGGAGAGTTTGAGGGACATTATAACAGTTTTGGATGACTCATTTCCCATGGGCTTAAAATTCTCCACCAGGGAGCCTATATAGGCCAGTACACAATCAAAATGACTTCATTTTCCCCCTTTTTGTATAGTCTAAGGCATAGGCAACAACAAATTATTATTATTTCCCCATTTGGGCCATGGGGCAGCTTGCACTTTAACTTGTAATCTCAATGCCTGCATTGGTCCTGCTATTAGCATCTTAAATGGAGCTGCAGCCACAGCTCTCAGTGCTAGATTTAAACTTAATTCATTGTCACCAGAAGGCCCTGGGAACCAAACCCAGGGCCTCCCATATGGTAGATAGGAGCCCAACCACTTGAGCCATGTCTGCTTCCCTGGAATAGCTAATTTAAATAACACTCTAGGTGATTTTATGCAAGTGGTCTGGGAACTTACTGGAGGAAATATCAGTCTAGATATTTGCTCAGTCAACTGACATGCACTTCCAATGAAATAGCATATTTTAAATAAAATAGTGAAAGGGAGAGTGATCTAGAAGTAGAGTAAAGTCATTAGCTCAATTCTTACATTCTGAAGTACGGAGCATGGAATTATCTTCTCATAAGGGAGTTGTGGAGAAAATTGTACCTTTAGGGGAGAGTGTCAAATCAGTTACTTCCAAACATAAAGAAAGCTAGGAAAATAATTTGAGGATATACATGAGTTTATTTAACTGTGAAACAGGACATCTCAATGGTATATTGGAATATTTGGGGAAGGATAAAGGCAGGTATACAGGAAGAAGAAAGGGATTCCATTTTGGAAATAGCAATGTGGAAAAATTTAGACCAAGATATCCTTACATTTTAGGAATTAACTGAATAAAATGGTGATGAAAGACACTATGGACTTAGCTCTGTGTTTTTCAAAGTTCATTTTTATATTTTAATGAAAATGTTTATTGAATGTATACTAAGATTCAAGTACTGTTATACAACATGAACCAGTCAGAAAAAGGTCCCTTCCTTCATAGACATCCTAGATAATAGTCACCACATCCTTAGGTAAATGACTTCCAGGAAATTGTGGACTATGATTTGGGCTAGACATTCTGTTCCTTAGAAATTTCTAGAAAGGGGAATGGCAAGCACAGGAAGATAGCATCATTGTCTGCCTCATATGTCTTGTGTGATGAACAGTCACACAACTTTCAAGTTGCTATGATAAATTCAACTTGAATTTATCCATCCATCTGTGGCCTTTCACAGAGGACTCTGTATTTACCATAGGGCAGGATGTTCATGTTCATGCAAAGTCCAGCTGTGAGGTGCTGTGGGCAGTGCAGATATGTCTTGAGGTCTGTCATGGGTTTGGTTATGTGTACCTGAGACTTAGCAGCTCACTGGAGCCAACTTGCCATCATCTCCAAATGGAAAAGGTGGTCACCTTCATTGTACACTCTGAATGGTGTGGAAGCAAAGTTACCTAACCAAAACATTCTCCACAAGTCTGAAATCCACCTTCTATGTATGTCTGTGTGTATTTGTCAGTTTGCATTTTTGTGTGTATCTATGACTGAAATTTAAAAGGTAAAACTAAAATTCTTAGAGAAAAACATAGCAGCAGATCTTCATGACCTGGAATTTGGCAATCATTTCTTAAACATGACACCAAATGCACAGGGAACAAAAGAAACAATGGATAAATTGAACTTCATTAAAATAAATAAAAAAAAACAAAAACACTGGCATCAAAGGACACTCTCAAGAGTGAAAAGGCAACTCTCAGAATGGAAAAAATATATATTTGCAAATCATATATAAGGGTTTAGTATTCAGAATATAAAAAAGAACTCTTACAACCCAAAATTAAAAAGACAACCCAATTAGGGAAAAATATGCCAAATGTATGCTATGGACAATGGTTAGTGGTAATTGCCTGATGATATTATCTCATACTATGTAACAAATGTTCCACAACAGTGTGGTGTGTTGGTGAAGAGGTGTTGTGTGAGAACTCTGGACATGTGCATGATTGTTCTGTAAGTTCACAAATTCTGTAATAAAGTTATATTTAAAAATGCAGCCCAATTAAAAAATGGGCAAAGGATTTGTATAAATATTATTCCAAAGAAGATATACAAATGGCCAATATGCACATGACAAAATACTCCATTAGCCATTTTCCAACTTGCAATCTGAACAAGCACAAAACAGGGATAATTGCTGAGAAGACGGCAATCATCACACCTTGCTTCACATCTTCCTTCTCTCAATTCCTTTTTCCTTCATCATTGCTGTTTTTGTTTACACCTCCCCAATATAACATCAGTACTTTCATTTTGGCCTCAGGCTCTGATTTTTAGGGAATCTTGGTGTTAGAGCACAAGGTCCAGCAGGAAACATTGTCATTTTGCTCCAGCATCACAAGGCTCTAACAAGTCAAAACCTGGTCTTCCTCTCTCCCCCTCCCTCATTCATGTCCATTAAATTCTGCCATGTGAATTAGCAGTCCCCTCCAGAAACAATCCCTTCTGAATATGTGTCAGCTCTGGGTGATAGCTTTTTAGTATTGGATTAGATGGTTATATTTTCTGAACCTCTGGGTTGAAAATAGAACTTCTGAGGTGTCTCAATTATTTAAAATGGCAAACACTGCCTCAAGCACATTTTATTTACATAGAAATGATTTAAAATATATAAAAGCACAGTCACAGAACAAATAGCTTCAAGTATTTTCCTTGTACAAGTGTTATGCTATGCTTGGGTCACAAAAGGACACAAGGATTTTTACCAGAATTGATACCAGGAAGGAAATCAGGAGAAAATTCTTTGCTGAATTCAAGAATCATTACTTAAGACAAAGGAGGCAAGAGGTGAGGAAAAGATAGCTGGGGCATCGTGATCTGTTGGCACCATCTTGTGTTTGACTAAAGTCAAAACAAAACAAAGCAAATCTCAGAAAATAATGGAGCCAAGATGAGTTAGACTGGGGGTCTTTTGTGGGCGGCATCTCAGGGCTTCATAAGAGAAAGAAGTGGTTGTCAAAACAGTTGGGAAGACCCTGGATTATATCACTTTAGGGTCACTTCCTTCCCCAATTCTCCCGATGTCCGACCCCACTCTCTGTGGTATTTTGTGGACCCCAGAAAATTATGTTCTTAATAGTCCATTCCTGTGGGTGTGAACCTTTTGTAGGTGGGGTTTTTTGATTAAATTTCTTCAGTTAAGGCCTTTGATTAGATTAGTTCAATAAGGCATTGCCCAGGGTGGGTCTTAATCCTGTTACTGCAGTCCTAAACAGGATGAATTCTGAAAGAACTACAGAGAGTAAGACCCAGGAGCTCAGAGTGGAATCCACAAAGCTGAGAGAGAAAGCCATAAGAACAGGATGCTGAAATCAATGGAACCCAGAAGA
>JAKSZT010054380.1:8160950-8193461 GCA_026826555.1 Tolypeutes matacus
GAAGGCTTATTTGTACTAGTCTCACACCAACACAGCAGGCTGACTCCTGTGTAATAAATCATACTTCAGAGCACAACAATATGTCTTGATTTATAACTGTGGTTCTCAGGTGGGGGCAATTTTATCACCTAAGAGATATTTTTGGTTGTCATAACTGGGGGAGGCAGTACTGGCATCTAGTGGATAGAAGCCCAGAAAGCTGCTAAACATTCTACAACACAGAGGACAATCCCCACAACAAAGAATTATTTGGCCCAAAGTGTCAACAATTCCAATGTTTGGAAATAGATTTACACAGCACTCTTCTCCATGTTCCACTGGGATCTGAGGACTTCTCTTCAATTTATCAAGGGTACATGTATTGAAAGAGCATCACACGGAATTCTGTGGTTCTGTTTACAGATGGAATAAATAAAGAAAGATAGAACTAATTACTGACTGCTGGTAAAATGATCATTCTTGCAAATAACTGGAATGTACCATTTGTTTGCAAGTGCCAATGAATTATCAATTATGCAACAACATTATAAAACTAAAGGCTAATTTTAGAAGTTTGTAAGGCCTTGTATTGTAGAGAAGCATAAATGTGAAACAAATACATAAGTCTACCTTTTACAGTGTCACTTTAATTCCTTATTTATAAGCAAATATAGCAATATATGGCTTGTGCATAGAATGCCTCAGCTGTTGAAGCTAAATTCCTTGTATGTATGGCTGAGAAGTTGGGGACCCCTTTCCTCCATGTGACCCCATCCATAGAATGGAAGCTCCACCCCAGGAAGGGCAAGCAGAGTATGCCGGGGCCTCCATCACCCTCATTCTAGCTCTCTGGGCAGAGCTCTAATGTAAGAAGAGGCAATGAGATCAATGACCTGCTCATAAAGAAGGATGTCGTTTTTTCCCTCTGAGCTTTGGAATAGAGGCTCAGAAATTTTGCACAAGGACAGAGGCAATCCATAAGAAGAGAGATCATAGAAATTCTGTCCCAAAAGAATATGTCATAAATTCCAATAGGAGAGTCAATCATGGATAAATGACATGGTACAACAAAATCCAAATAAAACCTGTAACACATGGTAGAAAAATGTTCCTTTACTTAATTAAAAATAGATTTTTAGCTTTGTCCCCATTCCCCTGAAATAAGTGTTGCCCTCACAAAGAAAACATGGAACATCAGCATAAAAAGATAATTTCAGGAAAAATAAATAAATAAACACAAATGAAAAAAAATTTAATTGCATTTTAATTGGAAATGTAAATTGAAAATGTGAGTATTTTTTCTCTTAACATGTTGATATATGCTTAAGTTGTAGTTTTAAACAAATATTTTTGCATACATGAGAAAATAGCCAGTCTCTTAATTAGTGTGGAGGAATATAGTCTTTTTGTATGACAACTTGCCATTATATTCCAAATGAAAAATGTACAAGCCTTTTGAACAAACTTCCCTTAATTTCATTTCCTGGAATTTATCTTGCATACGTATGTACATTAATTCCTAAAAATATTTGTACAACATTGTTTTCATGTGAAAAATTGGAAACAACCTATATGATCACAAAGAAGAAACTAGTTAATTGACAGTTACATACATTTAACAGAATTATACAAATATGCATGTAATCATATGGAAACACAGTCAAAATATGTTGTTAATTAAAACTGTAGCTTGCATGGCAGAGCATTTAATTTCTATGACATAAATCATATTTTACACAAACTTGTAGAGTCAACATTCGTTTCTTTTGGGGGAATGTGCTTAGGATTATGAGATGTACATATTTAATTTTCGCTTTATATTTGGATCAATTTTAATTCTGAATATGTATAATTCAGAATATGTTGAAATTTTGAAAATAATTTAAAACAATTAATTTTGATTCCCTACTTTGTTTTGACAATGAAACAAACTTGATATCATAAAGAACATGTCTTTTTATATCATTCCCAAATAATCCACATAATAATAATTTGGATGAATGGTGTCTAATGCATAGATTCAGTCTTTGATTCAGTTACTTTATTCTATAACTTCAAAACTTCCCAGCTCCCCAGATTTCAGATCTCACAATATTTCAACAGAAAATTAGGATTATCACCCTACTGCTTCTTTACAACTTTTCAAGGAATTTAGTGAGTCAAAAGTAAATGTGTTTTTTATAAAAACATTAAATAATTAAAATTATTTTAAAAATTTAGTTTCAGAACCTGTTTTAGTCAACTGAAAAAAGCTAATAGAATTTTGGATAATTGCATACATATGCATATTTTGACCAGTGAGTCATACCCGCTCTGCTGCATATTCTTTTTTGTTTACATTTTAGTTTGGTTGTGTAGACGCTACCATTGGCTATATACTACTAAACATACTTTCACACTTATAGTTTGTTCTTAAATTTATTTTTTATTCTTACGAAAAAAATGGGTCAGTTCAGAGAAAATGACTAGATATATTCATTTTTCAAAAATTTGGTCATTTTCATTAAAACAAAAAATTAATGAATATTAATTTCTAGGAAAAGGATTGAAGGGTTTTGTTTTCCTGTATTTTCACTACATTTCCTCCTAATTTCTAAATGAAAATAAGGCACAGTTTGACTTTCATTTCATTGAATAGTTGGGTTATGTCCTGGCCCGCAGGACAGTCAACTGGGGCTCCAGCTCCTATGAGAGAAGAATGGTATGGGACAAAAGACACGAAGAATGACAGCAAGACAGGATTCTGATCAAGCTGCAAAAGTTTATTGAAAAGGCAGGGTATATATACTCTAAAGGAAGAGGGAGTGGCTAATAAGGACAGGTGGCGGTCTAGGATTGGTGGTTGCTGTTGCTAGGGTAAATGGTGGATGCGATGGTTCGCACCTTTTGGAGTGAGCCAAAGACATCCAGGAAGAAGGCTAGCTGTAGCTTAGGGTGTTGTTGTTTCAGCCCTGGAGGCCATGTTATATGTTACCGGTATCGCTAAAGGTGAACATGCTGCCATTATCATCCCCAACAGGGTTATTTACTCATATCTCTTTTATATTCTAAATATGTGAGAAAGGAAAAATGGAAACACACATTGGGAATGTTGAAGCATTAGATTTGCTTCTATCTATTGTTATCCATCTTTTGGATAGTTCATGCTTACTTTTTTAATAAATTGAAGAATTGTTATGTTTGCCCTTGCCATCCCTCTGAATAACTGAGGGAGAAATCCTCAAGGATTCTGAATAAAGAGACTGATATTTGCTGTTAAAAGTCAAGTGGGGAGCAGGTGTAGCTCAGTTGGTTGAACAACTGCTTCCCACGTACAAAGTCCTAGGTTCAATGTCTGGTACCTCCTTTAAAAAAGGAATGAAAAAGTGGGGAGCTGGTGTAGCTCAGTGTTTGTCGCTGAGCACCTGCTTCTCATGTACCAGGTCTGGGTTCAATCTCTGTTTACTCCAAAAAATAAAAAATGAAAAAAAAAAAAAAAAACACGTGCAAATAAAAGTCAAGGAAAGAACATGGGAGATTTTCATTTAAGCAGATATTTTCAAGAGGAAAAAGTGTGACCCAAGGGATCTCATTATGAAGTTGAATAGAGTTATGGGTATTTATGATTTCATTTTCCTTCATATCCCCAGTGATTTTACCACTTTGAACTTTAACTTCTCACAATGCTCTTTGAAGCTACTAAAAATTTTCAGGCAAATTTCATAGCAATTCACAAGGCAAAATTATATCTAGTGTTCTCTCTCTTAGAGAATAAAGAAAATAAAAGAACTGACTGTTGTTTGAAATGAACGTGACTCCGTTATAACCCATTCTCACATCTTTCCTTCTCAGTTACCAGACAAGCATCACAGCAGCATTGGGGAATTACCAGATCACCAGGGACTGGCAACACTTCAGAGTCAGCATTTAATAACCTCCTTCTCCAGTGTGTGGCCAATTCATTCAATGTCTGAAATGTCCCTCTGGGGAAAATTCTTGAATCATATTTTGCTGCATAGCAGGATCATTTCTTAAAAGGATTATCTTCTTCCTCAATTGAGAGCATCTGGGTCTGGGAATTGGTTTAGGTCTGGAAAATGGGAAAGAGGCCATGTAAACTATGTTGATTCAAGTTATGCTTCTGACCCCAGATCTAGAAATTTCCTTCTAATATAGCCAACTAATATCTTAGTAGGATACCTTAGTATTTCTTTCCCAGGAAACTTATGATAAATTTTCTATCACCACAGATCCCTCTGTGCCAAAACACTCTAGTCCTCTGGCTTAATTTTGGTCATTGCTCTCATTTGTCTATGCTAGTTGAGTGGCCCTTGACATCTAATTTTCCAGGATATCATTATTCCCAATATAAGGTATCCAGTTCCACTGCTGCATTTCCCACCATCATCTCTGGATCACAGAAATCAGATATTATTGAGCATTTTATGAATACTGATGCCCTCCTCACCAAGTCACTTCTAAATTCCTTGATGAAGGGAATGTCCTCCAAGTCTCCCATATGGATTGTTTAGGACCTGGCCAGCACATTGCATTAAATAGATTCCAAAATTCCAACATTCGAGGGAAATTCCAGCATTTCAACCTCACTTACTGTTTGTTTTTGTTAACTTTATTTCTAAAGAAGTTTTAGATTACAGAAAAGTTACATAAAAAATATAGGGGATTTCTATATACCTCATCTCCTCCCCCCTCACATTTTCCCCTATTAATAACATCTTACAGTTGTGTGCTGCATTTGTTACAATTGATGAACACATATTGTAGCATTTCTAATAACCATGGGCTAGTTTACATTTACATTATAGTTTACACCCTTGCCTGCACAATTTTGTGGGGTATGACAAAATATATTATGGCCTGTATCCATCATTGCAATGCCATAGAGGACAATTCCAATGTCCTGAAAATGCCCCCATATTACACCTATTCTTCCCTCTTCTTCCCAGCAGAAACTCTGGTGACCACTGCCTTTATATCAATGATAAAAGTTCTTCCATTGCTAGAATAATAATAAGTCTATAATAGAATAATAATAAGTCTACTTTAGTCCATTTTTCATTCCCCAATCTTGCAGATTTGGGGATGGTGATATCCACTCTGTTTGTAATTGAGAGGAAGCTTAGATCCCATGGGGCAGATGGATGGGACTCTCTTGCTTGCATTTGCTGACACTCTCTCTTCCTTGCGATGGTCATTGTCTATCATCTCCTTGTTAGTTGCCCTGGGTGAGAGGTGGACTATTTTTTGAGTTCAAACTTTAGGCAGTCAATGTAGAAAATGTCAGGGCTACTTTCGTGTGCTTGAACCAATCCATTGTCTCCTGTGCTCTCAGTGAGTGCACCCATGTCAATAACGTCAGATCATCCACTCCCAAACATTCTGTCAAAAGTCTGCTGATATCCTTTTTGGAGTAACAGATCACGTTTTCATGGAGCAGTATTTTTGAGTGTGCAATGAGACCTCCTGTATTTATAATTACCCGGATGATCAGTGATGTTGAGCACATTTTCACATATTTTCATTTGGATATCCTCTTTCATGAAGTGATTTTTTTCTATTCTATTCTATTTTTCTTTTGGTTTGTAGGAATTATTCATATATTCTGGGCAGCACTCCTTTCTTAGATATACACACACAGACAGACACATATATTGCCTCTTGTAACGGTACTTTTGATAAACAGATGTTCTTAATTTTACTATAGTCCATTTGAATCCACTTCTATTATGGTTAGTAGCTTTGTGCCTTGTTTAGTAAATCTTCTTATTCTAAATTCAACAAAAATGCCATTAAAAGTTGAATTGTTTTCTCATATATTTGTATCCACAATCCACTTGAAGTAGATTCTTGTGCATGAAATCCAGATAGTTTTTTCTCCTAAAGGATATCCATTTGACATGGAACCATTTATGGAAAAGACTACCCTTTCTCTACTGTACTGCAGTGTCACATTTGTCATAAATTGATTGATCGTATATATATTTTGACCCTCACCCTTGAGTATAATGTTTCTTGGGAGTTTAATCATTAGTAGGTAAAGGAGTTTGTTTCTATTCCAAGTGTGCTAAGAATTTTTTCCCCAAGAATGAGTGTTGAAATGTATTTTCTGAATCTATTGAGATGATGATACTATTTCACACTTTTATGCTGTCAATGTCATGGGTTAAATTAATAGTATAATGTGGTATAATGTTAAACCAACCTTACCTTGCATAGTTTGAATGAATTCACTTTGTCAGGATGGATTATCATTTCTTTATTGATGGATTTGAGTGGTTAATATTTCATGAATGACCTTTGCATCCATGTTCATGGGAAAGATTTGCATTCAAAATTCTTTTCTTGTAATATCCTTGTTGTATTAGCCAGCCAAAGGGGTGCTGATTCAAAGTGCCAGAACTCTATTGCATTTTATAAAGGGTATTTATTCAGTGTAGAATCTTACAGATACAAGACCCTAACGAGTCCAACTCAAGGGGCCATAAGAGGTATTTTCTCATCCAAGGTTATTTGCCACATGTTGAGCAAGATGGCAGGTGATGTATATGAAGGTTCAGCTTTCCTCTTCCTCTTAAGGTTCTATCATCCCAGCTTCTTCCAATATCAGCTATAGGCTGAGATAAGTCTAGTCTCTCTCCTGGGACTTGTTTCTATCCGGGCCCAGCTTCTCTGCTCTCTTCACAATGTCAACTGTAGTCTCTCAGGCAAATGGCTTGTCTCTCTTCCCAGGGCTTCTGCAGTATCTAATGGAGCTTTGTCTCTTTCCTCTTTTATTGGCTTCTCTGTGTGTTTACTTCCCAGGGCTCCAGCATCAAAGAACTCCCATTCACTCCTATGCCATACTGTTTTCTCTGTGACTCAACTTCCTACTGACATGGTCCAATCAAAGCCCTAAATATAATTTAATCAAGTAAAAGTGAAACGTCTGAAGGTAATACAATCTAATATAGACACTCAGAGGAACAGACCAGTTTACAAACATAATCCAATATCTATTTTTAGAATTCATAATAATACCAAACTGCTACACTTGTAAAGTTTTGAAATCAAGAATATGTTAGCATTTTTAAAAGTTAATAAATATTTAACATTTACTTATTAATAACTTATAAAAATATTTATGAAGCTGTTGTATGAATGCAAAAATTTGAAGTCAAGAATGAATTGTTAACATTGTAATCATATCAAACTGTGCCCAATTTGTTCTTACACTTTATTTTTGTATCATAATTTTGAGAAAGTCCTGATTCATGCAAAAAATAGCTACAAATCAAAATTTATCATAGTTCATGGGAATATCAGCATTCTTTAAAAGTAATCAGAGTTGTCAGAATTATTTGGGATCTTCAAAAAGATGTTTTCCTCTAAGTAGGAACAGATTGGTGAACCAGATGTAAAAATTTAAACCTAGCATATTGAATTTATGATACTTTATTCTTACAGTATCACAATAGTATAAAGATATGTAGTAAGTCATAATTTCAATAAATTGAATCCTTCTCCCCCTTAACACAAACATTGGACTTCATGAAAACTGCTTTGTAGCCACAACTGTAGATAAATTATCAAAGATGGTGACTATTGACTTTGAAAGATTTTATGTTTTCTTAAAAGAATTGATGCTTAACAATGACCATATTGATTTAAAATCATTATAAGTAAAAAAAAATATTTAGGAGATTTTTCTCTCTTGAAGGTAATATGTACAGAATAAGTCGACCACAATTTAAAGATTAAGAGGGTCAGTTTCTCTATGGAAATTTCTTGTCGAAAAATGTTATTATCTTGTTGTTTCTTTGGAGACATTTTTTTTTCCCAATAAGCCTCTTCATGGCCCGCTTGAGCTCTTTGTTACTTAGTGTATAGATCAGTGGGTTCAAGCTGGGAGTAACAGTGAAATAAAAAGTACTGAGAAGTATACCGTCATTTTAAGGTGGTCTTGTTTTATGGTTACATACATGTAGATAACAGGCCTTTAGAAGATGAGTAACACAATGAGATGGAGGAACTGGTCTCAATTGCTTTTCCCCTCTATTGCAAATTTGATCTTGACTACAGCTGAAGCAATGAAGTCATGAAAGTAGAATGAGAAGACATGGTGCAAGAAAAATTAAAAAAAATGCAAATAAAGTTTCCTCCATGGTTGTGGCACCCATATATGCAATCTTGACCATTGCAGATATTTTAGAAAATAATGATCTAGGTAGTGGTTCTTCTACTGAAGTAGACTCATGGCATAGGCAGAAAGTATCATGGTATTAGTGATACTAATCACCAGACCTTGACAGAGTTGAAGGTTCATTATAGTCATATAAAGCAGAAGCTTGTGGACAGCCCTGGGTTGGTCATAAGACTTCATAGCCAGAAAGATGCACTCAAGTGTGCATAGTACAATATCCATTAAAAGTTGGAAGGCATAGCCACCAATGGTCTTTACTCCAGACATTAAGTATTATCTGTGGGACTATATTTGTGATGTCGCAAAGATCTGAGATGGCCCCATCTTTAAGGAAGAAGAACATGGGGGTTTGGAGACACTCTTTCAGTAATGGCAGCAAGATGAGGTCTGTACTTCCCATCAAGGCGATGGTGTGAAATGAGAGGACAACCCCAGAGACAAGCAGTTCCATCTGATGCTGCCCCAGAATCCACCAAAGTAGCTATCATTGTTCATTCCATTTCCTTTTTCTTAGTAGCAAATGTTCAGATAGAATAATCAACAAATTGGAAGTCATAGTGAGTATATCCATGAACTTCACTGACAATCTCAAATCAAATGTTACATTTATGGTACGGATGTCAGTTTTGTATTAATGGTATGATATCAGTTTTGATATTAAATATAAAACTAATTTTTGGTGGTATAGATAATGTAAAAATTTAAGCTCTCATAATAAAATTTCATAAAGAGTGATAATAACCAGAATTCTATTTATTGAATGTATCATTAGGGTTCTTCATGGCAATGCTTTCTTTTTTAAATGATACATTACAATAAAAAAGTTATTCTCTTCTATTTAATTCTAAGAATTTAAAAAATTGTTCTTTCATTTCTAAATCCTTAATTCACCTACAGTAATAGGTGTGTATAATATAAAACGGAGGCTACAATTACATTTTTTTCCAAATGGCTAAACTATTTTTTCTAGTGTAAGATGAGGTGAGTTTCTGAGGAAAGAATGATTTTTATATACTCTTAGGCAGAATTAAAATTGGTATAGATATATTTCAGGTGTTTTAGCATTATTTCTCAATCTGTAAAATGTTAATAGCATCTAACTTAAGAAAATACTTTTACATATACACCAGTATATATCCACAAATATTAATTGCAGACTTTGTAAAATTGAAAATGTGGGGAAGAACCAAAATTCTATTATTATTATTCTTAGTGCAAGAATAATCTATATTAAATATGAATTATAAGGTAGGGTTCTACACTAAAAAAAGAAGATCTCTATGTACAGACAGAATAATTTCCAGACATATTGGTAAATCAAGAAAGGTAGTTGCAGAAAAATATATTTTCCATGATATAAGTTGCTCTGTAAAATTTAAATATAGATGTATATGTGTTTGTGTGTCCATACCTGGAGAAAGAAAACTGAGACAGGGAAAGAGAAAATAGTAATTATATTTGGAGAAGAAAATTGTATTTGAAGTGAAATGTTAGCCAACATTTTAAATTTATTTAATAAAGTAGAAGTGTACATGAACAATTAACAGACTTTTAAAAAGTTCAGTTTAATCTCGGAATGCACAGGGTCAAACTTCAGGCTTGTTCCCTCTGGCTCCCTTTGAGGTTGTCTTCTTCCTAGTCTCCAAATCTGCAATTTTTCTTTTTTCTACAGAAGTACCACAAGCATACCCACCACGCCAAGAGTCCAAATCATAGAGAGAACCCAGATGCCCATAGAGAAATTTTAACCCCTCACCCAAGTTTAAATGCTTATCTCTTTATCCCTGGTGAGCTGGTCCAAATTCAGCTTCTGAATTCACATAACTTCCTTTAGGTGACAACCTTTCTCACACAGACACAGCTTTTCTCTGATCCTGGAACCAAGGAAAAGAAAAATCACAGAACATCCATTACCACTGATGGGGAATTCAAAGATATGCCTAGTGGCCATCTCCTAACTCTCACTTACCTCCCCTACCTTCATTTTTTTCTGTGCCATTCTGTAGCCCGGAGGAGACTTTAGATCTAAGGGAATGGCCTGACTGTAGCTTGAACGTGAAACCTGGGGGTGGAAACTTTACACAATATCCAATTACTTTGGAAAATTCTCCATCATTATTACTTCAAATATTTCTTCAGTTCATTTCTCCCTTCTACTTCTGATATCCCCATTACATGCATATTACACCTTTTATAATTGTCCCACAGTTCTTGGCTATTTTGTCCATTTTTTTCATTTTTATTTTCTCTTTGCATTTCAGTTTTGGAGGTTCCTATTGACATATCTTCAGGTTCACTAATTCTTTCTTCAGCCACATCCAGTCTGCCAATGAGCCCATCAAAGACACTTTTCATTTTTTTACAGTGCATTTAATTTCTAGAATTTTCTTTTGATTCTTTTTAAAGTATCCATCTTTCTACTTACATCACCCAGTTGTTTTTTCATATTGTCCACTTTTTCCATTAGAGTCCTTAGCATATTTATCATAATTATTTCAATTTTCTAGTCTGATAATTCTGAAACATATGTGATGCTGATTTTGATGCTCATGCTGTCTTTTCTGCCTATTATTATGCTTGCAATTTTTTGTGGAAAGCCAGATATGATGTTCTGATAAAAGGAGCTGATATAATAGACTGTTGGCATGAGGTTTATGTTTTTCTGGCTAAGAGTTAAGCTATGTTTACTGTTTGCTGCATCTGTAGGTGACAGAGGTTAAAATTTTCTCTGGTGTTCTTGTTTATGTCTTTCTTGTTTACTTTGAGTTTCCTAGAGACTTCTTCAATAAGGCCTGGGCCTTGCAGTTCTTTCCATTGTAATCTCCTAAGTTATTTTTTTTTAAGTCTTATTAATCTCATGGTAAGATTTATGGACCAGGAAAACACTCTATAATCCTATGAGTAGGTAGGTCTTGGTCTTTTAGTGAGACTGTAAGCCTGTAGTATGACCTTCACAAGTGCTTCTCATCTTTCTAAAACCCTTGGTTGAGACAGAAGTCTGGAGGGGATTGGAGTTGAGTATTTCTTTTTCCCCAGGTCAGTGAAAATTCTGATAAAATAGTTTCTTTTGAGGGCAGTCCTTTATTAAAGAGAACAGACAACTCTGATCCTATTTCAACATGATTACTTTTCACCTCCTTCTGCTGGAAACATGGGAAATTTCTCTGGTTTTCACATTGAAAAGGTGGAAGGGATCTGAAGGTAAAACTCAGGAAAGTGTGGAGCCCCCCTGCCCCTAAAACTGGGCTCCCACTTATTTTAAGTCTCATGCTAGTGTAAGGGCCAAAAAAACCCACAAATTAAAATAAAGTTTTAATTATCCCTGTGGGAGTGAAATGCTACCTCATTGTAGTTTTGATTTGTATGACCCAAATGGCTAATGATACTGAATATCTCTTCTTGTGCATTTGGCCATTTGTATATTTTCTTTGGGGAAATGTCCATTCAAGTCTTTTGTGCACTTTTAAGTTGGTTTGTTTGTTGTTTTCCTTTTCTTGCTTAATTGTAATATTTCTTTATCTATTTTGGATATTTTCTTTATCAGATATGTGGTTTCCAAATTTTTTCTATCATTCTGCAGTTTGTATTTTTACCTTCATAATAAGGTCCTTTGATGCACAAAAGATTTTGTTTTATTTTGTTGGGGGCCTATTTATCTATATTTTCTTTTGTTGCTCATGTTTTGGTATAATGTCTAAGAAACCATTGTATAACACAAGGTCATGAATACACTTCCCTATATTTTCTTCAAGGAGTTTTACATTTTGATTCTTATATTTAGGTCTTTGTTCAATTTTGAGTTTGTTTTTATATAAGATTTGAGGGCTACCTTCATTCTTTTTTATATTGTCTCCCAGTTTTCCTTCACCATTTATTGAAAGAGACTATTTTTTACAAATTGAATGGGCTTCACATCCTTGTCAAAAATCAGTTGGCCATAGATGAGGGTTGATTCTTGAACCCTTAGTTCAATTTCATTGGCCTATATGTCCATCCTTGTGCCAATACCATGCTGTTTTGATTACTGTGGTTTTGTAATAAGTTTTAAGATTGGGACGTGTCAGTCCTCCAACTTCTTCCTTTTTCAAGATAACTTTAGCCATTTAGGACAATTTACAGTTCCATATAAATTTCATGATTGGTTTTTCCATTTCTGCAAAGAAGGCTGTAAGAATTTTGATTGAGATTGTGTTGAATATATAAATTGCTTTGGGTAATACTAGCCTGTTGACATATTTTGTCTACTAATCCACAAGCACAGAATGTCATTCCATGTATTTCAGTCTTCTTTGAGATTTCTTTTAGCAATGCGCTGTAGTTTTCATTGTACAAGCCCTTTGCACCCTTGATTACATTTATTCCTAAATATTTAATTCTTTTACTTCCTTTTATAAATTTCTTAATTTCTTTTTCAGATTGTTAATTTCTAGTGTGTAGAAACACCGCTGATTTTTGAAAGTTAATCTTGTGCACTGCTACTCTTTTGAATTCATTTTTTAATAGCTTTATTGTGGGTTTTTCAGCATTTCCTATATGTAGCATCCTGTCATCTGCAAATAGTGAAATTTTACTTCTATTCAGTTTGGATGCCTTTCATTTCTTTTTCTTGCTTATTTGCTGTAGCTAGAACTACCAGTACAATGATGAATAACAGTGGTGACAGTGGGCACCCTGTCTTGTTCCTGATCTTAGAGGGAAAGCTTTCAGTCTTTTGCCACTGATGACTATGTTAGCAATGGATCTTTCATATATGTCCTTTATCATGTTAAAGAAGTTTCCTTCTATTCTTAGTTTTCTAAGTTATTTATTAAAAAGGCATGCTGGATTTTGCCCTGTACAAATCTTTTCTGTGTCAAATGAGAAGATCATGTGGGTTTTTCTCTTTGTTCTGTTAACATGGTATATACATCAGTTGATTTTCTTATATTGTATACCTGGAATATATACCACTTGATCATAGTGTATAATTTTTAATGCCCTATTGTACTCAGTGTGCTAGTGTGTTTGAAGATTTTTGCATTGATATTCATAACGGGTATTGGTCTGTAGTGGGATTTTTTTTTTGCCATATCTTTATCTGTCTTTGGTATGAGGATGATTTTGGCCTCATTGAATGAGTGTTCCTTCCTCTTCTCTTTTTGGAAGGGTTTGGGCAGATTTGGAGTTATCTTCTTGGAATATTGGATTGAATTCCCTTATGAAGCTATTTGGTCCTGGGCTTTTTTTCATTGGGAGATTTTTAATGACTGATTCAATCTATTTGTTAGTTATTGGTCTGTTGAAATCATCTTTTTGGGTCAGTGTAGGGTATTCATGCACTCCTAGGAATTTGTCCATTTTATCTAGGTTATCTCATTTGTGGACATACATTTGTTTATACTATCCCCTTATAAACCTTTTTATTTCTGTGGGATTGGTAGTAATGTTTCCCCTTTCATTTCTAAGTTTAGTTACTGATGCCTCTCTGTTTTTTCTTTGACAGTATAGCTAAAGGTTTGTCTTTTTTATTGATCTTTTCAGAGAACAAACTTTTGGTTTTCTTGAGGCTCTCTATAGTTTTATTTTTTTTATCAATTTCATTTATCTCCACTATAACTTTTGTTATTCCCTTCCATCTGCTTACTTTGGGTTTAAATTGTTCTTTTTCTAGATCTTCCAGTTGTGAAGGTAGGTCTCTGACTTGAGACCTTTCTTCTTTTAGATGTAAGCATTTAAAGCTATAAATTTTCTTCTCAGCACTGCCTTTTTGCATCCCATAAACTTCTGTATATTGTGCTTTCATTTTCATTTGTTTCAAGATATTTCCTAATTACTCTTGTGATTTCTTTTTGACCCAATTGGTTGTTTAGGAGTATGTTGTTTAATTCCCACATATTTGCTAATTTTCCATGTCTCTCTAGTATTGATTCTTAGCCTCATTCCATCGTGATTGGAGAAAATGCATTGTATAATTTTGATATCCTTTATTAATTGAGACTCATTTTGTGAACTAAAATGTGGTTTATCCTGGAGAATAATCCATGTGCACTAGAGAAGAATATGTATCATGTTGCTGTTGGATGAATTGTTTCAAATTTGTTAGGCCTAGTTCGTTGTTAGGTCTAATTGGTTGAGAGTGTCACTCAAGCTTTCTATTTCTTTACTAATTTTCTGTTTGGATATTCTAACCATTAGTGAATGTGGTGTATTGAAGTCTCCTACTATTAAGGTAGAACTGCCTATTTATCCCTCAAATCTGTCAATATTTGCTTCAGATACTTTGGGGCTCTGTTGTTGAGTTCATATATATTTATAATTATAATTGTTGGATTCACCCCTTTATCAGTATAAAGTGACTTCATTGCACCTATAACAGTTTTGTCTTCAAGTTTCTTTTTAATCTGATATAATATAAATTCCCCTGCTCTCTTATGGTTGTAATTAACATGGTATATATATATATGTTTCCCATTCCTTCACTTTAAGCCTACTTGTGTCTTTTATTTAAGGTGAATCTCTTATAGTCAGCATTTAATTGGATCATGCTTTTTTATCCACTCTGCTAATCTCTGCCTTTTGATTGAAAAGCCTAATCCATTTACATTTAAAGTAACTACTGATGATGCAGGACTTTTTTGTTGTTGTTGTCATTTTGCTATTTTGTTTTTGTAAGTCTTAGACATTTTTTGAGCCTCAATTCTTTTGTTAATACCTACTTTCATATTTATTTGATATTTATTGTACCGTTTTGAATTTGAGTCATTCTCATTTGTTTATTATATATTTTTCATATATTTTCTTTTTTGTTACCATGGGGCTAAAATTTAACATCCTAAATCTATAACAATCACATTTGATTTGATACTGACTTAATTTGAATAGCATACACATCATATTGGCCATTCATTGTGGTCCTTGTATCCTTTAATTCTTTTTCTGTGCTTTCCTTTATCTCCTTGAACATACTAAGGATCCTTTTTTTTTCATATCTTTTCAGGAATGTCCAAAATCCATTGATGGTTTCTTGTTCCTTTGATGGGTCATCATTTCTTTTTTCTTTGTTTATCTTATAATATTTTCTTGTACACTGTACATTTTAATATTTTAAAGTATTAACTCTGAGATTAGTCCCTGACGTGTCAGTTCTTTAAGTTTGTATCCAGCTTGTGGTATGACAGCAATATCCTCGAGTGCCAGGAACTAACAAAAAACAACCAATCAAAGCAAACAGCACCTTTCACAGTCTTTGAAAATTTGCTTTGTTTTGGCTGGTGGTTCCTTTCAGAACTTAATCCTCCTAACAAGAAGATCTGTCCTAGTCAAATATGAATTACAGGGTCCTCTGTCTTGTCTGAATTTGTGTGGAGTTGTGGAGTCTGCTTCTTTTCCAGGCTTGTGCCTGTTCATGTTCTTAGGAATTCCCCAGTTTGTAGTTTACGGGAGTTCTAATGCCCCCTTTGACATAAACTTTTACTCCTGGGTTATGTAATTTGTGACTTAATATAGGTAGTCTTTTGCCCTGGGCTGCTTCAATTTAAATGTTTCTTATACTGTTTTACCTGTCTGCTAGCTGCTACTCTGTCTTCAGTACAAATTCTGTGATTGCGTTCTAGTGACAAGTTTCCTGATTAAGTCTTTAGGTTTCCATTGGATAGACTGGCACTGGCATACAGGCACCCCATTATTTGCATAGAGGTTGCTCTGCTCCTTCTAAAACAGGTACAGGATGGCTTCATAAAGCACTAGGGGGAGGGTAGGCAGCATAAGCTTCACCTACCATTTTTCAGGCTGCTTTTTCTTTAGTCAGCACTTGCCCAGGTCCTAAAACCCTTTCATTGTTTCCTGGAGTTTTGAGGAAGAGAGTTCTGCCAGCTAATTTTATACATACACACTTGAAATAACCATATCTTTTAAATTTATCCAAGTATTAATGATGTCTAATGGTTTTATCATTCTGTTCTCTGTATCCAGACTTCCCTTAACCTGAAAGGCTTTTTGACCTTTTTCTCCTTGTTATTTTCTCTGAGATGAATTCTTTAAGCTTTTCTATACTGAAAATATCTTTATTTCACCTTCATTTTGAAGGATATTTTCTCTGCACAAAATTGATAAATGACACCACCTGAAAATCCAAAATTTCAGCAAATCCCAAGCAGGATGAATAGAAAGAAAATCACACCAAGCATCTTATATCAAACTATGAAAATCCAAAGATAAAGAGAAAAATCTTTAAAAAAAAAAAAAAGCTAGAAAGAAAGAAATATAATGATAATTGAGGATATCATCAAGAACATGAAAGCCATAAGGCAATAAAACATCACATTTAGGGGAGAGAAAACAGCTATCAAATCAGAATATTATTTATTATACACTGAGAAGGGGAGTTTCTGGTCTGGTGGATGTATTCTATCTCCTGACTGTGTGCTGCTATACAGAGGTCTGTCTAATTTGTAAAAACTCAGAGTTGTGCACCTATGAATTTTATACTTTTCTAGATGTATGTTATATTTAAGTGGAAAAGTTTAATAAGCAAAGTCATATCACAAAGGACAACCCCCCAAAAAAACTATTAGATCTTCCATAATATGTAAAGAGTGCCCAGAAATCAGAAAGACAAGACTTAGAACTCAATAGAGAAATGGGCAAGAGCATTTTCAAACATGGGCAGATATCTCACAACAAAAGGAAATGGCATATATACATACAAAAAAGAACCTCAACCTCGTTAACAATAAGAGAAATGCAAAATAAAATGACACTATGACATAATTTCTCAACTATCAATTTGGAAAATAACCTATAAATTTGACACATTACTATATTAGTGAGGATATGGGGAAAACTAAATGACACTTCACATTAGGCTATGAGAAAAAAGATTCCTTGCACAAAGTAAACACTAGTACTGGCTTTTTTTCCTCTTCAGTTTATCAATATGGTCTATTAGACTAATTGATTTTCTTGTGTTGAACCACCCTTGCATACCTGGAATAACACCCACTTGATTGTGGTGTGTAATTTTTTTTTTTTGTATTTCTTTTATTTTTTTTAATTATGGGTAAAAATAAAAATTCTCACAATACTTACAAACATTTGCAAAATGATATATAAATATATATGCATATATGTGTATTTGCTTACAAAAATGTTATATATATATATATATATATATATATATATATATACATATATTTTAAGAGGTGCTTAGATTACCCAAAATATTACATGGAACCCACTGGGATTCCCATGTTCCCCACCTCCCACACCTCCCACCACATCCCACACAAACATCTCCCACAGTGTGGCCCACTTGGGGGAAGAACTATGGACTAGAGTGGACTTGATGGTATTCTCTTGTTCACATATGGTGATTCTAGCAATGCAAGAAATTATAACAATGAGGTGGAGCCAGTGGCCACTTGACACTTTTGGGGTAGGGAGGGGATGAGCAGTTGAAATACAGGGGCTTCTTTGGGAGTTGGAGGTTGTGCTGAGTACTGTGGTGGCAACGGATGTAGGCCATTTTAAATCAGCACACACCACTCAGAACTGAGTGGGAGAGAGTGTGGTCTACAGTGTGAACTGTGTGTAATTTTTTTAATGTGCCTTTGGATTCTGTTTGCAAGTATTGTGTTGAGGATTTTTGCATCTATATTCATTAGAAATATTGATCTTTGATTTTTCTTTTCTTTTCTTTTTTTTTTTTTTTTGTAGTATCTTTATCTGGGTTTGGTATTAGGGTTATATTGGCTTCATTGTTTTTTGAAAATCCATGAGTTTGATGTCTTGCTATCAAAGGAGACTATGGAATCTAAAATTCAATTCAGGGGATGGATTTTTTTCACACCGCTCTCACTTAGCCCTCAAGGAAATGTTGATTCTAAGGAAAAAATAACTATTTCAATAGAAGATCTAAGGTGTATTATGATTGAATTTAACATTTTCCTTGGAGAGTGGAAATAGACTTAAGCATCTATTTATAAATAACAGTAAGAAAATAACCTAGTGAAGAGATAGATGGAAATGAAAATTTTATTCTGTAGGAAGGAGAACCAAATGGTAGAATTATGTAGAATTCACTTGCTTTGTAAGCAGCTTATGATGATATTTTTCATATTTTCCCCATGGCCTAAGCACCCAACTCCATGAGTTTTGTTTAATTCCAACTGAGATTGAATTCCCAAGGTAAATATCTCTAACAATCCCCTCTCTAAAGTTGCTACCTTCCCCAAGGAGAAAAGGACAAGCGATCTTAGTTGTTCTTTATTCTTTAAATATGGAATAAAAGACACACAGAGGCAATATTGTGATGGAATTTAGATCCAAACAGCTTAAACCTAGGAGGAGTTACAGAGAGGGAACCATTTCCTTTCACGTGGAAAAATGAACAAAACCAGGGTGTAAGAGGAAGACGACAGAGCATAGGGGGCACTTTTTTCAGAGTACAAGAATCCCCAGTTGTGAAAGAAGTAGAGTTACTTTTACTCCTGGTGATTTTCTGGTATTGGAGACAGGACACTATGCTTAGGGGCCATAATTTTGACCACCAAGGGTTTGTTTTATGGAGACTGAAACTACAGACAACAGTGCAGAGAGATGGGCAATCATGGTAACTGGGTTAAAAATAGGAAAAAAGTATTCATTTGAGTAAAACAAAAAAGAATAGTGATATTAAAATATTTGAGTAGTAATAATGAGTAAGGTATTGAATGAGGTTTATTTTTAGTTTCTGGGATTGTTAATTATGGGAAGAGCTAACTGAAAGAAGAAAGACATTATGCTTCATAATTCTTCTAAAAATGAACTGATTTCTTTCCCCAAAACTAATGTAGAGTTGTTGAGAAAGTTGCTTAGAGGAGAGGAAATGACTTAAATAATCAATGGGATGAGCCCCAATATACCAAGTTATCAGATTTCTGCATATATATAACTTTTAATCTGGGAAGGGTTACCAGTGGAGCTAGGAAAACTACAAATTCATTTGAGCAACACAAGAGTAGAGAAGGTTTGCGGACATGCACAGTACCACAAACTTCTATTGAAGATAAAGTGAAAAGATGTTTTGCACTACTGAAGAAAGCATGAGTAAAAACTTTTTGAATGATTTTTATGAGTTATATGTTTAGATGAAATAGGGTGCAAAAATATTTGCTGAATACACCTCCAGTTTAGATGTACTGTGGTTTTTCAAATCAGCCCCTATATAATAAATGCCAAGCTTAATGGTTATTCTTTCCAGGAAACATCATTAAAGTCAGAATGTTTCTTTTTTCTCCAAAAAGGAATAGTTATTGATATTCTTTGAAGAGGTAGAAGTCACAGCTGGCTATGGATTAAATTTTGAATTAGGTGACCCTGGGTTTGGTGACCTCTTACTTCTATTTTCATCACCTTCCTCTCCTTCATGGAGTCTTTTCAGGTCTGGAAGTTCTCATGTGCTGTTCAAATGACCACATATGTGTGGAAGTTTCCATTTCCTGTAGTATGACCTTTTCTTTCCATAAAAAAAAAAAACCCTCTCAGAATTATATCAAACAAATTGCGATATGAGTGGTGAATGGTGCATAAATAGGAAGGAGCAGAATAAACTTTAGCATGATAATACATTAACACAAAGATATTAAACTTCCAATTTTTTCTTGCTTCTTGCTGCCTGTAAAATAATACTGCTTACTGTTCTGTGGAAGTGAATGACCACAAAGAAGGTCATGACTAAACTAAAATACTTTTTGCCCCCATGGAAATATAACCACCACCACAAAAACAGCCAATTAGCATTGAAAGCTTTCATTTTATCCATTCTGTGCTAAGTATTTTACATCAACTCATTTAACTTCTTTTAAACCCAAAAAAATAAAACAAATATTAATGAAATATATGCTGTCTTCACTAGGTAATTGCTTCTTTGAGTGATGTAATCATGTACCTAAGAGGGAATATTTAAAGCACAAGATCAGGTATATTGTATGGCAATGGGGACATTATAACAGGAACCCAATTAAAGACCATTTAATATAACCAGATTAAGTTAGGATAAACAAAGAATTCTTTTCATAGCCTTGGAACTGTGAGCTTTTACCCCCAAATAAATCTTTATAAAGACCAAACCATTTCTGGTACTTTGCAATGGCAGCTGTATGGCAAACTAAAACACTGAGGGCTGTTGGGCAGTGTCTGTTCTCACTGATTGTACATCTATTGTGACTGTTCAGTGTATAAGAGGAACAGGATTTCAAATATTTTGAATGCTTGCAGTATTTTTTACTCTGTAGCTTGGTCACATATGGTAACTAGAACCCTAGGAAATATTCATTAAAAATGTTTGTTTTACTTCAAGATTGGTTTGATTATCATTGAACTTAATTGGCTATCTTGTCTTGCTTCCAATTTCAAGGATGTTGGTGGTTGTAGGACTTTTAAGTTATCTTTTACCAATTTAAGGAAGTTCCCCTCTGCAGCTAGTATGCTGTATTTTTATTTTAACATGAATGGATGTCACATTTTATCAAAGGCTTTTCTGCAGCTATTAAAATGATCATATGATTTTCTGCTTATTTTGCTAATATAGTATATTATATCCTTCGATTTTCATTAAAACTATCTTGCATTCCTAGAATAAAATAAATTTGTCATTATCTGTTTTCCTTTTGATATATTGACAGATATAAAATGTTAATAAATTGCTTAGGAGTTTTGCATATATTCACGAGAGATGGGCCTGTAATTTTGTCCTCTTTTCAGAGCTCAGCACCACCGTGTGGGATCGCTTGCTCCCAGGGCCTTGGCCAGGCTGGGCCGACCTGGCACTCTTCACCGCCTGCGCCATGGTCCAGGCCAGGACCAGCGAGGAGCGGCAGCAGGACCAAGGATGCCATGAGGAGCTGGACCTCGCTGGCAGAGTGTCCATGCAGGCCAGCTCTATCACCGTGGGCACCTCCTGAAGGGGCGAGTTCTAGGGCTTCACTGAGGGGCAGTTGGAGAGCGATGCCCAGGCCAGTGCTTGCCCACGAGTCTCCTGAGAGAGATGGCAGAGCCGTGGGCGCACAGCTGAGGCCTCGTGGGGGCGGGGTTGGCACCCAGCAGCCAGGAGGACGCGTTCGTGGCTCCCAGGGTCAGGAACACATGGAGTGGGCAGGTGCAGCCCAGTGGGGTGGAGGATCCATGGCAGCTGGGGACAGTGCTGGTGTTAAAGCAGAGGTCAATGAAGGAGAGGTGGCAGGTGAGAAAGTAACACATGGGCGTGGGGAGCGGGGGTCCAGGAGAGGAGGGTGTGAAAGTAAAACATGGGCTTGTGGAGCAGGGAGGTCCAGGAGAGGTGGATGAGAAAGTAACACATGGGAGTGGGGAGCTGGGGTCCAGGCAGGAGACCACAATGATGCCTGTGTTGTCTGCCTGGGTCAGGAGGTGGGAAGTTAATTGGAAACCATCATTACTTTCCCTAACAAAAAATTCCTCACTTTACAATTTTCTAGCAATTATATACATCATCTCATAACTATTCAAACTTTAAACTTGAATGTCATATTTGTGTACGTTTCATGCATTTTAACCAATCTATCATTTTGTCATTTAATTTTTTAAAAAGACTTAATTTATATAAACACAGACAGCAAAACATTCTAAGGGGTCTTTTATCTTTCAGTTGGTTTTCCTCATTTCCTTTTATGCACCACCATCAGAATCATATAAAAACAGGAATCCCACCAGAATATAGTTTTCATTTCTCAAATATGAAACTTGCCAGCCTCAGCACTGAGTTCCAAGCTCTGCACAATTTCTGTTCCCCTTTCTCTTTTCAGAACTCTCACTCAATGTTTGTAATTTGTTCTAGCCAAATTAATCCCTTTACAACTTTACTCACACCAAATCCTAACTTCTGGTTCAAAATCTTTGCCAAGCCTATGTCTCCACCTTGCTCCCACTGTTCTACTTCCTTAACCCTTAACAAATTCTACTCACCTGTTAATAGTTATCTCTGGACCAACACCTTCCAGGAAGTGCTCCATCTACTTTCTACAAAACACTTCTCTTCTGAAATCCTGCCCTACTTTGTAATCATTTGTTATTTGCATAAGACCACATGAGAAGAGCATGTGTCCTCATATGGAAAGTAAACTCCTAAGGGGCAAAACTATTTCTCTTAAATATTTTTCTTATCATCATCTGCATGCAGGCTTATGTTTGGAAGATAGTAGGCATCAAATAAATGCATCTTAAGTAAACTAGTGCCTTTAATCATTTTATCAAACTGCTTTTCTCCTATTTCTCCTCTCCTAACTCACAAAAGTTATGTGTTTATAGCATATATTAAACACATAATAATATAATACATACATAATAGTATTCATCAAAAAAGTAAATATCCATTTCAAAGGACACATCACACCCCTCAGTTATGTAATCAAGAAATGTCAATGTCCCTAGGAAAATGAGGCAGTTCTTTAAACTGTTCTGCTGTGAAATATACTTCCAAGAATTGTTTGGGGTTTTCTGAAGGTAAAGAACAGTTACAGAAAATTAAATATATATATATATATATATATTTACAAATGGTTCTTCTGATACAATTATCATGTCCCTATTTAATTAACTCAAGTCAGTTCCACTAACTCACTTGTCCTTAGCAAAAGAGAATCTATGAGCATCAAGATTTATTGCATCCCACATTTTAAAGTGTATCTCTCCAATTCTCTATCATTCTGGAGAAAATAGAATGTTCTAGAGTAAGGGAGCAAGAACATATATATGCACATACACATATTTAAACATAAACAATCAGTAACACCTATGTATCTAAATTCATGAATATATCAGAGAGTTCATGTCTTTAGTCCTTAAACAAACTGGATAATTGGAAAGAATTTAAGAAAGTTGAGAGTGAGAAGGAAATCCCCCAAACCACAGGGAAACCTGTTTTTTTTCCTGCACTTCTCCTTCCAGAAATGTTCATTCTTCAAAATGAAGACAACTTTACAAATATTGTTTATCTTAAATAGAACTCCGTTCTAAAATAATTAAGCTAGTTAATGTGCTATTCTAAAATAAAAACACTTCATAGAAGGCAGATATGAAAGCTGAGTGAAATATTGGTTGGATGGGTTGAGAAGGTCACATGAGCAACTGAAGAAAAAACTCTTTTCATATAGAAAACATAGAGAATTTGTCATTTATGCAGATGGGCAAGAGAAAGTATGGTCCTCATTATTTCCTTGCTTCTGAAAATTCTGTCACAAGTCAAGAAGATTGTACTTACACATGAGCTCTTCAGAGCTATGAGATTCTGAAATAAAGACCAGGTTTGGGTGGAGGTGCTTATTTTTGGAGCCGTAAAACAATGAAGTCTGTAACACCAGCAGGAAATGATATCAGGCCCAGAATGGGATCTTGAGAACAATCTATTCCCAATGAGCAATTAACACCAAGCACAAGAGTGACCAAAATAAGGTTTACTGGGGGAAATTGCATGGAAAGAATTACTTCTGAACACTTCCATCCTCAATCTACAAGGCTTTCAGAACATGCTATCATAAAATCTTGGAAAGTGAAAATAAAGTTCTTACCCTCAGCAAGGTACATGTATGTTTAATAAAATAAGTTTTCCCATGCAGTTCTGTTTTGAGAAGCTACAACAGAAGACTTAGTAGTAATGTTTTTGATTTGGTCAGCATTTCCCAATCTTTTCAAAAGTTCTTCTGATCAAATCAGTTTGAGAGACCTTGCATACACTCTTCAAAGAAATTCACAAAGTACATTGCTACAGTCCAGGATATGCCATTCTATTCTTCCAGAATATCCACCAAATATTTTGGCCACAAAACATTTATTTGCATAACATTTGTTAACATCTTGTGTAAATAAGAGAGAAGAAGAATCTTTGAGGGACCCCATCATAGAAATATGCATTTAAGAATAAAAAGTAGAATTGGATATTGGCATACAGTATAAGTCCTTAGTTATATACATACAAGGAACATGGAATTCATGGAGAGTAGTCATGAATTTTCAGAAGGGATGGGAGGGTCAGGCTAAAGTGCACTTAAGAAATGCATCTCACATCACTTCGAGATGATCCTGAAACTTGATCAAGTTCATTACATGTTATAACCTAAAAAATAACCTGATAGTAGATGCGGGATAACAGATGTATAAAGACATTATCATAGACAGCTGAAATTGAGTTCCATCTTGAAAAGATTAATATTTAGATGGATTTAGGCACAAGTCAAAAGGGAAAATATGTGGCCCAATCTTCTAAATATGGGAAATACTGTGTTCTGTTTAATGTTCAAAAAATGAAAAATTATGTGTGAGAGATAGGGAATAGATATATTTAATAGGAAGAAAAAAATGAGAATCACAATCTAAGGATTAGAGTGAGTACAGTTATCCAGTCCAATTAGGGACAGGTTCTTTAGAATCCCTGCAACAAAAACACAGAAATACTTTCTCTTTTACCAATTAGAGCACCCACCAAGTAGCCACCATGTTACTATTTACAACTCTGGTGGGAAGGAAAACAGTTTGGCAGTTCCTCAAAAATTCAAACAGAATTACTATATGACTTGGTGCAGCAAGAATGGGCTCAGGCGCACAGACATTTTCAGGAAACAATGGCTTTATTACTCATCCAACAGAAAGGGTCCAGTAGAGCAGGGGAAGGGGTCGCGTCATGGCCGTCTTCAGGGCAGCCACACTGCTCAGGTCAGAGGAGGAATGTGGCAGCTCCGAATGCCCATTTCACAATGGAGAGGAGAGCCAAATCTGTGCTGCCTCAGGATGGGACATCTGTACAGCCCAGGAGGAAGGGCCTGACACCCAGAGTTCCTGCTTGATAAGTAGCTGGAACTGTTTGTTCTGGGTTCCGGGTTCAGATACAGTCAGGTTGTCCAGTTAGATATAACCCCTGTCTGGGGTTCTGAAATGGAAACATGTTGAAACATCTGCACCTGAAGAAGAGGAGGGGGTAGGCAAGGGCTGCAAAATGGATGTGAGCATTTCCCTGGCACCCCCAGCAGACTCAACAATGCCACTCTTAGCTAAGTACTCCCCCAGATTAGAAGCAGGTGTTCAAATAAATGCTCATGCAGAAATGTTCCTAGCAGCACTAATCACAAGAGCCAAGAGGTGGAAATAACGGAAAGGTCCATCAATGGATGAATGGGTAGACAAAATGTCATATTTATACACAATGAATTGTTAGTCATAAAAAGGACCAAAACATTAATCCATGCTGCAACCTGGATGAGCCTCAAAAACATTATGTATGCTAAGTGACAGAAGCCTGATACATAAGGTCCTACACTGTATTATTCCATTTTTATGGAATATCCAAGATAAGTAAAACCACAGCGATTGAAATTAGATTGAGCATTGCCAGGGCTGGGGGAGGGAAGAATGGGGACTGCTTTCTTTCAGGGTCATGAAAATGTTTCAGAACTTGGTAGATGTGGTGGTTGCACAACGTTTTGAATGTAATAACTATCATTGGATTATATACTTTAAAGTGGTTAATTTTATGTGATGTGAATTTCACCTCAATTAAAAAATGAATAGGCTTCATCTATATATTTTAACATGGAAAAATCTTTAAAACAAAACTATGTTGAGTCACTAAACCACTTTATCACATGAAGCCATTTATGCTAAGATTATAATGATTTTCTATATTGCTTATGGAGACCACAGTTATAAAATATAATCTGGAACTCAGAAACCAACATCCAGAGTGTAGCTACATCAAAGATGGAATGGGGAGAAGGAATGCAAGCAAGCACATACAAAAATTCATCTTTGATATTGTGTTTGAAAAAAGATTAAACAAATGTGACAAAATGTCACATATTTCTAGTGATTATATATAAGTATATATAGACAGAGAGAGACAGAGAAAGAGAGATAATATATGCATTTAGAGTAATATGGGAGGAAAGATGATTAGTCAAATAATTATATAAGCAGTGCAAATTGCAAATTATATAATATAAATGAGATGCACATGTACTGGAATTAAGAAAACATAAAGAAGGTTTCAGAGACTTCTGAATGCCACAAAATCCTTCCTAAAAAGGCATTTTAAATCTACTATTTTGCTATTTGAAAAAAAACAAACTTGTTCCAACCAGTCTTTGTTCCTCATCTTCTACATTTACTTTCTGTTTAAATATGAGTCTAAACCCTCAAATTAAAAGATAGAGTTTGCTATAATCGATAACAAGCACAGCTGAGTACTTGCTATCTACTAGAGAAGCATATTCAATATAAACACAAAGAAAAGTTAAATGATGGAATATGATATATGATGCAAATACTATTCATAAGAAAGCCAAACAGTGTAAACAAAGTGGTCTTTAGGAAAAGCAATATCACCAAGGATAGTCACATTTCATAGTGGTAAATACATCAATTCAATAAAAAGACATAATCTTAATAATGCATGCTCCTATTGACAGTGCTTCTCAATACCTAACACAAAATCTGACAAACTGAAAGAAGAAATAAACAAGTGCATAATTATATTTGGACAGTTCCATACAGCTTTTTCAGTAACTGAAAGAAAGAAGACAGAAAAGCACTAAAATATAGAGTAATGACCCATATAATCAACCAAATTGATCTTAGTGGCACTTATAGCACATTCCATTCAGAAGAGCATAAAAATATTTTCAAGTACACACCGAGAGTATTCAGAAATAGACTGTATACTGGGTCATAAAACAAGTCTTCTCTAGAAATGTCAAAGAATTGAAATTATGCATACTTTGATTCTGATCTCAATAGAATTAAAATAGAAATCATAAATAGAAAGATATCTGGAAAACACTCAAATATTTTGAAATTGAATACTTTTCTATGTAATCTATGGTTCAAAGAAGAAATCAAAGGGAAATTAGAAAATAGTTTTAACTGAGAAAAAATTTGGATACACATGTATCCAAATTTGTGAGATGCACCTACAACAATACTTAGAGGGAAAATCATAGATTTAAAGGCTTATTTTAGAAAAAAATGAAAAGTTTTCCATAACCTATGATTCATTTTAAGAATCTAGAAAAGGATCCCCAAATGAAACCTAAATATATATAAGAAAGAAAATAATGAAGACAGAAGTTGAAATAAATGAAACAGAAAATGGACAAACAGTAGAGAATGTTGATGAAATCAAATAATGGTTCTTGGAAAGACAGGTAAAGGAAAATCTTTAGCTAGGCTGATTAAAAAAATAGACAAGACCCTAAGTGATATATATGAAGACTGAAAGAGGGGACATCATTGTAGTATCCTACAAATAATTAGATGTTAATAATTGAATAGGATGAATTACTTTATGTTCATTGCAGTTCACTTAAATTCATTCTGCTACTGGGAAGATTTAAAACTGGTCTTAAGGCCCAGTGAAGTATGGTCTATATTTACTGCACCCTTATTCACAGGGTGAACTTTTCTGGGTTCTAAGGAGAAAGACTGTTGTGGTTTCCAGCATGTGCTCCTTGGTGGGCCCTGTACTCAAGCTCTGGTCCTCATGTGTGAGCCTGCTGAGCCAGTTGCTCAGCTTCAAAACATTGTTCAATTCCTTTTGTGGTGGCAGTTACCTGAGGGTAAAAGTATCCCCAAGTGCATGCCCATGAGTTTCCTCATTCTCACAAATCTTGATCATATAATTCCCAACTGCTTTGGTTGCTCTTCCATGCCATCTAAGAGATGCTTCACTTTTTGTACTGTTCTCAGAGGGATGGTTAGTCCTAATTACCTAGTTTAATATTACTGGAAGGAGAAACATCAATATCATTTTAAGGATTTGCCTACTAATTTGCTAATTATATCTAATAATTTGTTAATTATCATGGGAAAACAAGATATAGGCCATAAAATAATCAATAATTTATGAAGATCTACTGTTTTGCTAAATTCTTGCTATATTGGAAAGGTTTGTTGAACGGTTAAAAAAAAATGAATGATTTTTAAGCATATTGCCTCAACTTGAAATTCAGTTTCAGTATGTCACTCAGTAAGTACCTTGGGCAAGCTAACAGCAGCTCAAAATAATTCATTGTTCAATTTTAAGGAATTTTGTGGGCCACTTGTTAAAACATAGAAAGCTGGATATGAGCCATGGGAGATGCATAAACACTAGGGAAAATGGCAAGTGCTACAGATTAAAGCTTCCTCCTCAACAAGACCCAGGTGTTAAACAATTAGCCACCATACCTAGACAGTTTAACTAGCTTGCTTTGCATGTGAGTGGAGCTGAGGGCATTACTGGGAGGGACATGACATTCTCTCCTGAGATCAGACAGGGCTCCTGACTTCAACAAAGTCTTCCCCTTGCAGTCTTAGGGGTGAAAATGGGCAGCTTTCCATCCTGAATGTTGGAGGTACAGAGGAAATCAGGGAGTGTCTCACTTGAAGGAATTACTATCTGCTTTTTCCCCTTCAAATATATCATTAAAAGTATATATCTTAAAACTAGCTGAAGTTTTAAGAAAAGAGGGTTGCAAAAGATGGTAGATTAAAATTTGAAAATGGACAGCTGATACCCAAAGGACATTTTAGTTCTGGCTATCATTTGAATTAGTTTTTCTTTCCTTCTCTGAAGAGAATAATAATTCACTCAACCTCCTAGTATCCCTCCCATGAAATTGTTCAACGTTGTTTAAATTTAACTCTTTCATTGGAAGTAGTTATCTCTCTTTTGTTGGAGAATAGAAATACCTAGATTATCCTCTCCATGGTTATCCCATTAAATGATAAAATAGTTTCTGCTGGGTTATATTAAGCTATCATCCAGCTAAGTATTAGGTCTTTGTTGAAGATACTATGGGGAAATTGTGGTAAGCAATAGTTGATCATACCTATAATCCTTAATGACAAATTTATGCAAATTATACACCTTATTAAAGCATTTTAGAAATTATTGCATAATAACAAAGGTTAACATTTGTTGAGTGTTTCTTGTAGGTCTGGCACTGTACTTAGTGTTTCATATATACTATCTAAAGTACACCACATATTTTCCTATAGCTAATAGAAAACAAAGAAACTTTTAATTATGAAAACACAGGTGAATAATAGACTGAGGCAGTACATGAACATTTCTAATTATGTGGAGCTTGCACAAAATGCATCACTTTGCTGGATATTTTCCCCCCGAAGAACTATATAAAGTGTGCTTGCCTTGGATATTGTGGCTGGGTACAGTGGCAGGTGAAACCAAACCACTTAGATTTTAAAAGTTTTTTATCCCCTTCTCCATTTCTTTTATTCTTCCAGCAATCTCCAAAAGTCCATCTCTTGATTAAAATCATCAGAACCTTGCCAGTGTTCAGCAGCCAACTCATCTTTTAAAACATTGAGTAAGAATCTATATTATAATTAATCATTGGCATGAAATTCCTATTTCTTCAGATATGCATGTGGCCAATAAGAATGAATTTTACTGACTCTTAACATCTGTTATTTTATGGATTGATAATAACAGAATAGTCTGTGCAGTTTCCTATGAGTTCATCAATGTGAGTCTTTGAAGGACAGGAAGTTTGACACAGATAAACTGTGTCATCATGGCTATGCCTTACTTTTATTCATGGTTTGCTTCTATAATGTTTGCATTTGTAACACAAAACAACCCAACAAGAAAGATAGGAAGGGATACATTACCCTTCCTTTACAAGGAGATGATAGATCAAGAAGCTTGTAAAGAAAATGTGACAGGTGAGAGTGAACAGTGTTATTCTGCCAGTTTGCTGTAGTGCCTGCCAACATACCTCTCTATATGTCCCTGACACCTGCCTTGAGCATCTCACTGTCCTTGAGTATACATGTCAACACCTACTCATGGAATGTACACAAAGCTAACCTCTTCCACGTGGACCTCAGTCTCCTAAATGAAATTCAACAGATGAGGGCATACACAAATCATTGGAAAGCATAATAAAACCTCAAATTTTACATGGTAAAATTCCATGTGACAGTTAAAGAGGGAGATGAGAACTTAATACATTGCATTTTTGCCTCCAACGAATCTTATAAATTGATATTTATATGACTTAATATTTATTTATAGGCAGAATACCAATCTTTTTTCAGTTTAAATATTTAAAAATACAGATCTTTACTACCTCTGAACGCTATTTTTCCATTTGTGTTCAGTAAACTTTGTGAGGTCTTGTAATGTACTTACACAGGTGACTGTGTTCACTCATCCTGTGAGGCCTACAAATATGAAATGATTGACAGCAGGCACTGGCCTCTGTGCAGTCAGCTCTGACCCCACCATAGGTTCCTCCCATTGCCCAGCATCCTTGACCCTGTCCCCAGGATAGGCATTTGCATTTTCCTTTACAGTCTAAATGGACACTATTCACAACAGGAAATCTTAGTGGGCCACTAGTTAAGAAAGGGCCAGGCATTCTTTTTTGGGCTCTGCTCCATGTCCCCATGTCAGTGTCACTGAGGAAACTGCAATTTACCCCAAAGGAACAAAGATATAATGGGTAAGATAAATATTTATAAGCTAACCTCACGACTTAAATGCCAATCTCCCCACATATGGAGCTTTCTGTGAAAACTGCATCAACTATTAAGAGAAGTCAATATTTACAAAAATATTTTGGATAATAATAAAGATAAGTAAGCCATCATTTCTGTGTTTCTGCTTTCTTTGCCTGAGCCTTACTGAATTCTGCTGATGAAAGGGAAATATAAATATTAAAATTGATTACTTGCAAGGGAAATGTTTATAAGTGCTTTAACATAAGTGTAAATGAAATCTAATAGAATCCTATTTTTGCAAGCAATTGTTTTCAAGTGCCAAAGCATTGAGGGTCCATGAATTCACACAGAGTTGCTATGTCATATTTGAATGTGTTTTGTTTTTCCTTTAGAGTCTAAATGTATAACATAGACTTGTTCTCCATGATTAATCTTTTGAACTATTTGCATAGCTACTAATTTGGATACTCAAATTAGTAGATTCATGTTGAACCTACAAATTTTTCTATAATATGCAACTATTTTTTCCCAAGGATATGACATCCAGGTGACATTTTGGTGTGTGTTTGGTGTATGTATATCTTCTATGTTTTCCCGTTCTTCATTATAGAATAGGAATAGAAAACTATTCTATTGGAGAGGAAGATGATAAATAGGTAGGATTAGGGATAAGGAGGCAAAAGTATCCAAAAAGGGGCATAAAAGAAGATAAGCTCATTGCAACAATACCTGTAGGCTTACACATATACACAGGCGCCGCTGCATTTGGTACATTGTGTGCATTTATCACTCTTCTAAGTGCTTGTGGAATTTAACTACCTAATCCTCATAGCAACTCCATGAGGTAGTTACTATTATAATCTCCTTTTCTAAATGGGCCATCTGAGGAACAGACAGTTTAAGTAAATGTTAACTTTGACCCATCTATTAGATGACTGGACCAGGATTTGAACCCATATAGAATATCTCCAGAAATATGCTTATGGATGTGTGTTTGTGGATACAGATGTATGTGCATGCATACATTTTTGTACACATCTTTTTGTGAATGCACCTAGTGTTTGTTTCTTCATAATGATTAGAATCTTCATAAAGGATATTTTTGCTTTAAAAATTCAACCTTAAAGAATGCTTTGAAAGTTGCAAAAGTGTTTTGTATCCCATTTCTACCACTTGCTACTTTTCTGTCTGATCTCAGAAATATCTCTTGATCAATCTGAGCCTCTATTATTACCTGTAACTTAAATTTCTGCTCTGCCCTCCTTTTTGGTGGTTATGGGATTACTGTTCAGTGAATGTTAATTGTTTAATCACAACTAAAATGTATGGATCATCGAATTGTTATTGAATTGAAGATATTAGATATCTTTAAATTATTAAACAAAAGGAATTCATTATTGACAAACCTATATAAGGGGGGATAGCCCCAGAGACTGATGCCTTATCAGTGGGCTCTATTTTGGAATCTGTGCTCCTGAGAGTGACAGAATTGGACTCAAATAGGTCCTCCCTGCACATGGTCCATCAGTCCCTTCTATTCAAACCTATATGTGATGCTGGTGTTTTTAGGTATACTTCCAGAGACTGAAGCCTCTGGCCTACCTATGTGCCAGGTGTGCATGGAATCTCGGTGGAGCTGCAACTCCTACCCTACAGCTCAATGGACTCATCCAAGTCACCTGGCAAGGAGATAACGATGGGCAACGGCCATCCCAGGGAATGGAGAGGGCCTGCATCTGCAGGCAGGATCATCGCACCCACCATATCCATGGGATATAAGCCCTCTCTCACTTGGAGTTGGAGTGGACATCACCATCCCAGTCCCCTCAGGATTGGGGAAAGAACTATGGACTAGAGTGGACTTGATGGTATTCTCTTGTTCACAT